>OZ007567.1:23124793-23207293 GCA_963931925.1 Onchidella celtica
AACTGATTCAAACATCAAACACATAACATTTCCAAAGAGAATAGATTACAAACTAACACAAACAACCAGAAATTTTGGGCTCACCAGAAAAATTCTAGATCATAAACACCATTAATAATTTCAACGCAAATGTATACCTTCTGAATTTAACAGCTTATTAAAATATCAAACACATCATGCTTTTTATTACAAATATAAATCACGGAGATTTATACACACACACACACACAAATAATGAGATCATAAACATCGTTTACTTTCAGCTCATGTGTCTATTCTCTGAGTATATCAACTTATTATAATGCCAAACACGTCACATTTTCAAAAAGATTTCGATTACAAAATAATATAAACAACTGAGATTTTGAACTCACAATAAACACCAGTTAATTTCAGCAGGTCAGAATCTCCAAAAACAACAATAAAATTTTTTAAAAAAAAAGTAACAATCTCATAAGGGTCCCCAAGGAAAAAGAAATCGAGAACATGATTATCAGAATTGGGAAATTCCTTACCAACCATAAAATGTGATATCAGCATGCCCCATTTGCTTCCGTTTTCCAACAATTACTTCCTATCCCCATCCTTGCAAATCAACCAGAAATAAACGGGAACGCGAACTGATGGAATTCTCCTGGGATCTGGACCGCCTTGTTGACTTTGTCCAAATGTAATGAGAAAAGTAAAGCACCCTGGTAACAGATAAAGTTTTCATTTCGCCTTCTAGGCCAAAACACGATAATCAAGCCACTAAAGATAGATGAATATAAAGATAATGATGGTGGCGAGGAAGATGAGAATAATTATGGTGTATAGTCACGGGTGCGATAGTTTTTGTTTTGATGAAGGATCAATATTTGCAGAATATTGGTTTTCGATATCTGAAGCAATTCGATACATAAAAATCAACTGTTCATTCATTTTCCTGTTGTTGTTGTTGCTGCTGCTGTAAGTGTGTGTACATGTGTGTGAGTACCATATTAAGTCGAAACGATAAAGACGGCGAGGCAAGTACTGGTTGTCATGTCGTCAGGAAATCAGTACTGTTCAGTGTTTTTACTGTTGGACGAAATGGTAGGGATTGCACAGGGGGTTCATCACAGTTGATATTGCGTCCCCTTGGAACGACTAGGTTGTATTTCCACTTTTTAGCTGAACAAAGTTACACACTACACACTATTTCTACAGGCCTTCTCCATTGTATGTCAGAGTATTAAGAAGCTTCGGTTGTAAGTAGCACTAAAAAAACAACAAAAAGGCGTATCTCTAAAAGCTGTAAGCACATGAAACTTCAATCATCAATTTCTCAAAAACTGATCGAAGGGAGTAAAAACTCTGTCATTCTAAGTGGCTGATTGGTCGCCTTGTCAAAACTGATTTGAAGTAAAAACATGTAGATGTGAATTTATCTATGAGTTGACTTTAAGGTGAAGTAATACGAGACATGAGAAATAACTGAAACAACAACAACAACAACAAAAAAAACACCACAAGGCGAGGACAGAAAAAAAATTCCCGACAAATCTTGTTTATGATATACAGACACAACATTTAAGAGTTTGCGTGTGTAGTCTCCAAGCAGCTCTTCAAAGACTACCAGAAACATAATGGAATAATGTTGCCGTTTCTCCGGTAATAGTACCTGTCGTGACACTTTAGGGCTGCCTTTCCTAGCAAATACGCAGTTTGGTGCAATTCACTTCACAGAGCTAGAAAAATTGGTGAGGGTAGGATTTTTCAGGGGTGAGAGGAGGGGGAGGACAGGAGACACAGGAGGACGACCAAATAATAACATACATCTCTACATCACGAATGCTTCAGATTAAGAAAGGAATAAATATATAAAGTCGGTACAAGATTTCACGAAGGCTGAGAAAACGAAGAAAGAGAAGGAAGATACGAAGAAATCCGGCGAAACCGAACATTGAAGCAGAAAATGTATACAGAAAAAAAAAAGAGGGAGCACACACACCCCTAAAAATAAAATTAAAAAAAAATAAAGAAACAGACGTGTTCGAAGACGAAGTGAAAAATGATGCGAGTTGTGATGAAATGAAAATGAGAAAGATATCTAAGAAACTGTATGGAACAGTAAAGGTGGAAGAAAAAATAGTTAGTGGGGAAACTGCGGGTGTCTTATAAATAATGTTAAGGTGACACTGGCATGGACGGGCTCAAATTGTATTGGAGAATCCGAAAGGATGCTTGACGCAATAAATAAGACAGGAAGCAAAAATGGACCGACCGTTAGCGGTTTGGACAATCCGTGACTAGACAGACAGGGGGATCCGATTTGTTAACTCGCCTTGCCCAAAGTTCTATCTCCGTCACTGATGTCCAAGCATGGGCAGCACAACATTTGGCTCAACGTAAGGGTTTCGCTGATCTCAGGATGTAATAATGTCGTGTGAAGCATGCAAATAACATTTTCAAACCTAAAGCCCGCCGTCTTTTGAAAAAGCGACATGCCGTTATTGCCCATAAATTACGATAAAAATTGTCAAGATAATTTCAACTGAACTCAGAATTATCGAAAATTACGAAGTGCATGTAGTGCTGCGGCTGTCACGAGCTGTACATAATTATTTTATTGTTTTTGTCGCTGCTGTTTTTCGCATCCCTCTGTATATCGCTGAGTTAGAAGGAATGATTTAATGTGGATTACTGTAATGCGTGATGCGAAGAGACTGGTAGGCTGAATGGCAAGTATGCTCAAACTATTCAAAGACTTAACAGGATGTTCTCACAATTTTCCATTAGTTTTATTACTTATGAATAATAAACTACACTCAGTCATGTCTTTTAATGCTATCAGATCGTAAGGTAAGTTTTAAAAAGCCTATTTATTCCACATTATATAAAATAATAATGTTCTAGTGAAAGTTTCCTCGGACACTTACCCGCAGTGTTCAGGACAATTAGCTCACAATCCCAATTAGCAAAATAAAACGCCACAGTGGTTTTTGCAAGTTTCACAGCTGTCAAGCTTTATTCATCGATCGCAAATTGTTATTATTCTGCAGGTTGTAAAAATGTCCCCTGCGTATACATCATGTGGAATAGAGGCCAATAATATTCATTTCATTACAGGTTTCGTACGCGGTCTCCCGTTATTAACAAGACCTTTTCAAGGCTCTAAAGCGTTTTTCTTTTCTTTTTTTTTTTTTTTAACGAAAAGTGGAACTCGCCAAACAAGTGAGAGAGAGAGAAAAAAAAGACAGGATGAATAAAATGAATATAAATTATAATGATGTAGCAACACTGTATATGAACTGTATATGGCTGTTGGTCAACATTCTCTGGGTGAGATCTGCGTGTGCCTGATTTACTTCTTCTGATAGCCCAACTCTTTGAATGGACAGATTCCGTATGGGCACTAGCGATGGGAGGAAAAATGGAAAGCAATGACTCAAAGGGGGAGGGTAGAGGATGAAAACTTCGCACATTGCTCGTGACAATTAGCACCTCGTGGTCCCGGAATCTTGACCGGGCTTCAACCACGTTTCGACCCCTGCGCCGAGCGTGGGTAATCGAACTCAGACGATTTCGATCACTGCCCATAACGTAATTTTGTTCAATTGCTGACAAAGTCCTTCCCGACCAACAAAAGTGAGGTGTTTTGGCCTGCTTACAGTCCGGTTCAGTTGGCCGAACTAGCCGTTTGCTTTTCTTGCCCGAAACGTTACCTCGTGCCGTAGGTAGCTGGACAAGAAAGAAAAAGAGAGTTCGATTTTCTGTCTCCGCTCTCTCTCAAGTTTATCTATAATCTCCTCGTTCTTTCCTACAAGCTCAAGGCCATAGCAATCTTTTTCATTGTGTGTTTAACGCTGAGTTTGGTGTGAAAAATATAATTGCCTGACCTTTCGCGGTTTAAATACAAGTTTTTGAAAAAGAAATTGGCAATTTATCTGGAGTAAGTACTATAACAAGTTTGATTTAATAAGATGCACGGTCTCGCACATGGCCGTCAAGGACAAAGAAAATTAATGGTCCGCTCTTTGTGCCAATAGCGTGCACGACTCCCTCCCGAGAATTGATGTTCCAAGGCAAGGCAAGGCAAGGAACTGCATCACAAAACAGACCACAAAAACTATGCACATCAAATTCTTTATGTTTCTGTATCGGCCCATCACTTCCCCATAACGTTCAGCAACCCGGTGACTGGATGTGATTTTGTCTAAGGCTAAGTGCCTGCAACTAAGATAATAATGGTAAATATTTCACCATTTCAGGTATCTATGGATTCCTCCTGTTTTTTTCTCGCTCAAAGATATCTAGACATATTACAGCTACTTTAAATGCATGTTGTAGTTCGCTTATAGCAATCTGGTTCATCCATCGATCCCCCCCCCCCCCCGCTCCCCAAATTTTTTCTCCACCTTATCTCCTTCTACTCGGCCCACGACAAAATAGTTCATGCATGCCAGACACCCGGGGCCATTAACATTATCCCTTCATCCCTCTCGCCAGGGGTACAAACACATTATTAATTTTTAACTGTTTAAAGATTTTCATGTCAGATAACGAAATTTTACCAAACAAGTTCACCAAACAAAGGATCAACCGAAAGAAAAAAAATGTCTGGAAGTACAGACAGATGCCAGATTGTGCCTTTTTGCCTGTCAGGATCTAGGACGGGAAAGGAAAAAAAAAAGAGAGATGATGTTCGAGATACATGATCTCTTCAGCACTGTGTCTCTCCGCATGGAATCTTTCTTGTCATTACATAAGACCAACAGACTGATATAGTGAGATCATGAAAAGGCGGTAGATGTAATCTGAACGCTACTCCACCCCAAGCCCATCCTGGCTGGGGTACGCTACGCATTTATTGACAACAACTATCAGGGGTGCATCGTAATTGCGAACACGGCCAAGGGCTGATATGCAGCAGACTGGAAAAAAAGATTGCAAAATAAATTGGGCTGTAGTCTGTGAAATAAAAGCCCATGACAAGAATTTTCTTTTTCCGTATGGTTTTTAAATTATTGCATAGATACAAATGATGGGAAAACTCATAAAAACTTTCGCTGTAGACGCAATATGTCTGAACGTACCTTGAAGAAATGAAAAACGATAAGGAAGAGTTTTGTCATCCCCATTGTAGATGGTATCGAATCACATTTGATTTTATTTTTCAAAACTGCCCAGCGTTATTGTTTTTAGTCTTCTCTTTACTATTAGAATCAACCTCAAATTTATCGTTGAGGTTTTATATATATATATATACAGAGAGAGAGCTCATTTTAGAGCTCAATGTTTAATACATACATTATGAAGGGTAAAAAGAAAACTCGTTCTGCGGGACTCTGATTAAAGGTATTCATCAGGCTGGCGAAAAAAATAGTCATCAGTTTATGCTTCATTTAGTATATTTTTTATGTAAAGTTTGTTATAGAAATGGACCCAATATCAACCTTCTCGATAATCTAAAGTTCATCTAATTCACAGTCTAAAGACTGCTGAAGATTCATCAGGGAGTAACGTTGAATGCTATCAGGTGATGAAGAAAAGGAAGCCTGAAGTTTTTAATCATGTCAACTGTCCTGTTTCCATCTCTGCTTTGCCGGTCACAGAGACATGAGCCTTTGTCATTTCTTCATTTCCTGGATTCATTCAGTCTACCCCGAGCCCTGACAGTTGTGTATTGAAACCCTTGCCTCGGAACACACCGCACTGTGGACAGTGTGTCCCACAGACATTCAACAGCATGGCGACTTCATTTACCGACCTCCATTGCTTCTCTCGGTGACACAAGTTCAGCAGGGTTGGTTCCAGTATTGGACGACTTTGTCATTCCACAAATTCTGAGAGACAGGGCAGGATTCATTGCAATCTCCGTGGCCTCAGCCAATGCCACATTCTATTTGATAGCAAACTCTCTGAAGTTCATCCCAGTACACCGCTCTAATAAAAATGAATCACGTGAGCTTCGGGTGAATGTGTCCTCGCCTACTTTTCTTTCCTTACTGGGAACTGGTTCCACCACAGGAAAACAAATGGTCAAGAAATTAATTGTGTAATAGAACGCACCGACTTGCTTATGGAATATCAAAATCTATCGAATGCACAAACAACAACAACAACAACAAAGCATCGCTAGGTTGTGTTGACATTGCAACGAAACAGCGACATCACTGTAATAGTGGTAGGCACTTTTTTTTTTTTTTTTGTACTGATTAATTACTGCTCAGACTACTTTGTGGGTTTCGCCGCCTCAGTATAATTACAGTACAACGAATGACAAAGCAAAACTTTGACCGTCTTTTGGGTATTGCTGGTAATGATAATGAAGACAAAAATGAAGATAAATATGAGGATGATGTTAATGATGACTACCGATGGTGCTGAGGACATGTGGAAAAAGAGAACGAGAATGTCAGTTCTCGAATGAATCGAAATTAAACTTGGCAACCACTGATATGCGTACAAACTACATAGTTTCCTTCTCATCGACCTAAGCACTCTCTGAACGGGACGCCATCTGGACCATTATCCAGAAATTGCTAGAATTTGCAAGTTTAATAATCACTTTTTGGTGGTAACGAGCCCAGGAAAACGGATTGCAAGGTCACCTAATAACATGTATCAATTCTCTACAGAAATAGGGGATATCCCGAGCGCCATTGGTCAATTTTAAGCTTCCAGGGGGGAGACAACTCAATCTTGCTTCTGGCGAAAATAAAGTTTGAAAGAATCGATTTGTTTCTAATTACGAACTGACAACAGCCAGGGTGAGAATCCGGTCACTCTCTCTGAAACACTGCGCATTGGAGTAATGTGCGCGCCGTGAAATGGAACGCTGCGTGTCTGAGCAGATGTTGGCTTGACAGAGGATTTGTTCCAGAGGCTGTTGCCGTTCTGCTGTAGTTTTGTCGAGTGCCGATCGGTGTTGTTCGTGTTCGGCAGACCGGTCGGTACACTAGCCTTCATTTGAGGTGTTTTTCTTCATAGTTTTAGTTTTTAGCGACATTATCTTTGTAAAGGGACACGGAGCAGATTGCTTCTGTAATTGTAAAACATGAAACTCCTTGTCTGTGCAAGAGCTCGTGAAAGTATGTATTATGTTTTAAATGGTGCAACTCCCAAAACATGCATGAGTACGCTGTATGTGTGCCGGTCTAACTTCCAGTGGCAAAAGAAAATGGCTAGATCTATAGGCAGAACGACTGGCAGACAGATAGATTCACACCTCAAAATGCCTGTACTTGCTAGAGATGGGGTGTGGAATGTCTGAGTTGGTCTCCCGAGTTACGAATTGGTTTGTGAAAGAAAGAACACAGTCACCAGCGCTCACGGATTATGGCTCCAGGAATATTCATAAGCCCTCAAACGCCCACCTCAAATAATTCAAATATCTTTCCGCTCATGGGGAAGCTATTATAATTACTCCTTAGGGAATACATGTATCGGTTTTATGAGTTTCTTAGTTCGTTTCCATCAGTCACACTTGATCTAGTAGACAGCAGGCTTTCTGAAAAGTGCATGAGTGGCTCTGAAGTATTGAGTACTAATGCCTGCGGTTATATTTTACAGATTTGCCTGCATATCGTAAAGTTGTTTTATTTTCCTAGTTACGATTCTGCGGTACCGACAACTTAGACACTAATGAGACTTACGCGTCACAGTGTGAACATTCAATTATCCGTCTCAGGCACCAGCACACACCTACTGTCCTCAGTGTGGCGTAATGTAATGCTTTGAAACTTTTCTTACCCTTCTTGTTCTCACTCTTTCTTCTCTCACTCCCTGTGCCAGTCAATGATACAATGGTAAACTCTGCAATAAAGTACCAGCACGTCTCAGTAGCAGCAGTAAAAGTAACCAGAGAAAAGGAAAACAACTGTAATTAAATTCATTGACTCTGCTGCTGGAAGTACATTTCAGTTACGGAAGTACATGCCGTGTGTGAGAAGAAGTCCTCTTTTCCAAGCATCTATCCATGCTGTTTTCACTACGATGAAGAAGAATGGAAGACTGGCATTTGGCAGAGCGTTCCAACAGAAAACTAACAATAGAGAATAGTTCACGACAATCTTGAGACGACAGCCCCACTCATTAAACAATCTGAATTTCACGAGTGGTTGGACTGACTATTGCATATCAGGTCTATAGAGAGGGTGAAGATGACAACGGCAGCGATAACAGAAAATGGAAAACATTGCGTTGTGAAGTAGTCGTACTACGCCATGCAAATGATTATGGCCTTGTCTCATTCTTTCTGTCTGTATGGCCAGGATGGATATTTAGGCAACACGTCATAAGTTCGAAATACCATTTGTTCAAGAGCCTCACCAGTATCTGAACTTGGATATTAATCACTTTGCACTTGACACTACTGATGATATAGTTCTTCCCTACGCTAACACAGTTTCTCAACGTGCATTCGTTGAGTAATCAGCTGTTTGGCAATGCATTTTGAAAATAAAGCTGTGTTTGCTGTTCACAGCTGAGAAGGACCCGCGGACTACAAATACCACAAATTATATTAAAAGAATATAAACCAAGAATAAAAATGTTTTCTTTTTCATTCTCTTACTTGCCACTCACTCAAATTCCCGCGCTGCTGATATTAATAAAGCCAAACCTGGTGCTTTAATAAAGCAAGCACTGAAGGGCAGGTCATTTAGACAGAGCAAAAGCCGCTCTTCATCTTGCTTGTCCTCTGAATGGACTCGTGTTTCTCGCTCTCAGCGATTTTGGGCACATTTTGGTGTAGTGATTCATAATGGGATACTCTCATCAGCATGTATGGAATCGTGAAGGTCCTAGGAATTTGGGGGGTTCACCTTTGTAATTAGATATATGCGTAACTAATGGTGCTGATTTTGTGACTTCTAATATGGTAGCAAGCTCGATACTGATTGCCCGCAGAGAATCCGACCATGACAAGATCTGCATATTTAATCAAAGATGATTCTGAGCTGTTCCATCAACAGAAGCAAAAGAAGCATATTTCCTTTATATCACTTGACGTTTGTACTACAGTTCTCATCTTTTGAATTCAAGAAGGAAAAAAAAAAGCCCCTCGGTAAACACAAGCAAAAAAAAAAAAAAGTAAATAGAAATTGATCAGTGAACGATAATTTAAAAATACAGGGCCGACTTCTTTACAATCTGAATACGAATGAAAGTCACGACAATTGTCAAATGTCGAAAGGTCTTCTGACAACATTCCTTGAATAGCCAGTGTTCATGATTATGCTATCCTTTTGGATCAGCATCTACTTAATATACCACAGGACAGACAATTGAGACAATGCACTGACATTTAAAAGTTTTGTTCACTAATTATTTATCATCCAGGTGGCCAATTCCTTATCATAAATCATGAGTGAAAAACAGTAATACTCACTGTGCCCACAAAGTAAAGGTGAAATATTAATGAATGTGAGCAGGGAAAAAAGAAAAAACAAAAGAATGACAAAAAGCAAACCAAGATTGATCCTTTTGTATTGTTTTGAGAGATCAGTCCCAGCCTGGACGCAGTATACATTGCTTTCGCACTAAAGGTTGGGGTAAGCTTTTCTTTAGCAATGGGTATTATGACTTCGGGAGTTCGCCGAACTGGATCTTTAATTGGGATGTAGCTGTCTGGAGAGAGCTGATGTAATTAATACCAGAAAGACTCTTAGTGGCACATCAATCATTTGTTAGTGCCGCGTCCAAGCACCGGGTTTACGACAGCGGCTTCTACTATTATGCTGATGTTGATACCCTAAATGAGCATAGGACCTATGGTGTCCGACTCACAACTCACGCTAGGAAGGGGAGAAGGGGTAGATATAAAAAACGGAGTTAATGGAAATGGGAATACTGGATACTATAACGATACCTTTAATACCTAATTTTTCATGCGACTTCATGGGACCAACGTATGGGCATTTATAATATTTCACGACATTATGCAGTGTACCGGTAGTTCAAGAACGAAAGAAAACGGCGGCGACAGAATGTAGGCTTCCATTTCGCCTCCTTAGTTCTAAGTTTGTTCTGAAAAACTGGAGCTCTTTTAATATGTAGAAGAAATATAATAAATGCACACTTCGACACTTGTTTAAAATGCGTTGTGGCACTCATCAAGCCATTTCACAGTTCTGATTTATTCTAAGTCCTTATCATAATGACTAAGGCCGTGTACGTTTAACGTCGAATTTCTGAGTTTTTTGTGCAAAAAGTGGAACAAACAAGAGCTGAGGTCACGATCTACCATAATCAAAATTAAAAGGAAGGTGAATAGGGGATTGGGTGGAGGTTGGAGAGAGGGGGAATACACGATAAAGAATCTTTTGTTTTCAGCTGAGGAAATTCTATTGTACATTTAAAAATTAAACCTGTTTTCAAGGCCAGTATGAAATTGACCATAGTGGCTCAAGAAAATGCAAGTGAAGCCGACGTGGAGTGTCGTCATAATTATATCGTCTAGTGCAAATACAGAAACTTCGCCACTGAGAATCCGTTCAATAGAGTCAAACGTCCGAGTATTGTAATTATACCACAGATTGAGTTACGAGTACCAATTATGTTTTATGGGTACACAGAATTTGATACGTTTTTGTGATTTCCGTTGACAGAGGCCCTCATTTCCTATTGCTTTCTTCTTTGAATGACATTGGTTTTTTACATTTTTTAAGCTCTGTATTTTTCATGTTTGCTCATTAAGCTTCTGAATTTTGCTCCGCTGGGACCAAAATGTTAAAAAATATGTAAAGAACGAAAAGAGCCACAAAAGAGTAAACTTGAAATTATTGTTATCATTACTGTTTTGCACAATACGAGCTTCTTCCTGATTCCAACTCAAACTATGTAACATTTAAAGATGATCAACGTCTGTTTTTATCAGGATTGATCCCTTTGTTCACTATGTGAAAGAATAGAAAAATACCAATGGGATAAATCCACAACACAGGCACATCCCAGTGTCTCAACTCAATTTACTTTTATCACTTTAATCAAAGCGGTCAGGGCCACTGGTAGCAGTGATAGTTCCCGGAGAAGAGCAGTATCCGTTGATTAGAACGAAATTAAACTCACCCCATGTGGCAGCCCTACATTATGCATTTACACCATTGATGCACATTATAATTTTTGGTTCCAAATGCCTTTGTCCATATCTCTGAACTCCAATCTATATATATATATATTTTTTTTATTCCCTGGCAAAATTTGATAATTAACATAATTTGGGTAAAATTTTCACAGTTCCAATCACAGTGTTAAGTGTGCTGTGACAATTTCGAATTGAATACTTTAGTATATGGTAAGAAAAGACAGGAATAACAAAAGGAAAAGTGAGCATGGCAAGGATTTATGCGACGTAATATTTTGATTGGTAGTTAGAACCTAGTTACCCTCGGACCACGAAAACAAATGGACTGCCGAAGAGCCCTCAGAACAGAATCATTAACATCTGATAAAAAGAACAATTGACGTACGGCACGTAAGAATAGAACGATTTTTGGCGTTTCTCCGGCCCACTATCAGCGTTATCATCAAACTCGACGATAAATTTCGTGCTCACAGAATATTGCTAGTATTTGTAAAGTGGAACACATCACTCTAAAATATAACACTATGCGCATTTTGCGTTTCGTGCTTTCGCTGACTGTTCCGGCATAATTTCAAGGAATAACAAATTATCTGATACGATGACAAGAAATAGCAAGTTCTTCCCTTAGATGTTTATTATATACGTACACGTCCCCAATGCACTGCCATCGACACTGGTAACCACCACAGGTCACAGAAATCCTTGCGGGAATTTTTCGTACTCGAATGAACATGCAAGCTCCCACGGATCATGTCGTCAATCACACTTACACAAAGCAATATCACTGGGAAAATCTGCCTGTAGATCTTTTCGGCTGACACGTTCGGGCATGGTGGTTGTCGACCATATTGATGAATGCTGACCGCTCAGCTCTCACATGGGTGCACTTGCACTAGAGCTTCACACATCATGGGACCTCTTGTCATAGTTCAGCTCTATCCGACTACTCTTGTGCTCCAATAATAAACGGTCGGTTTTGACCAATGCCACGGCGGTACTCATATCCAGAGATTCACCCTTCCAGAATGTGGGTCCAACAGAGCCTCGGGGAGACGGCTCAGTTGCTCCTAACAGGGGAAAACGATGTGATCTGGTTGCTAAAATGTGGCAATCTCTTGTTTACAATGCAGGCCCGGCCATTAAAAACGACCGCGGAATGTACAGAAAAAAAAATGCTATCTTGAAAGAAAGTTTGCTAGCATGGAAGCAGATTACAACAGTGGATCAAGAGAAGCAAGATAGAAGAACTTTATTTAAATCAGCGTTGAAACCTTGTCTATTTTTTCCTTCAAGGATGGCGCTTTTAACTGGCATCAGCAAAGAAAATAAATAGCTTCTTCACTGACTGGCATCAATAATACAATTCGTCGTTTGCAATGACAGTTGGAAAAGTGATTTTAGCCAGACGACGCCTGAGTGCGAATGATTCATGAAAACCAGGTACATGTATTCTCTGAATAGTGTTTGACAGATTTTCAGTAAAATAGAAACATGATATGGAACATTTTGTAGAATCCAGACAGCTTCGATGTAGGACCAACCAAGTCGATATCCAGAACTCTGCCCCCCTCCTCCCCCCCCCCCCCAAACTGTTTAACATGAGACAGCAAGGATCACCTGAATAACAGGACTCCCCTACCCCTTCCTTCAGTATGCAATCGTCTACCTCCTCCTTGAATGTGCACAATTTGGCTACCAGCCTCTGCATGTAGTCTTTCTAGTCATGCTAGTTGATAGACATTAATTTTTGTGGGATGTACACACAATCGCAAGCACGTACGTGGGCTGAGATTCCTACTGGCAAACAAGAATAATCTGCAGTTTCATTTGAGTGCATGTTACCTCACTGGTAGGGTAACATAGAAATCACAGTGGAAATTGTACGCATGACAGAAAATATAATCCATAGCAAGGAGTCATCAATAGCTCATTATATCACTGAATATTCGTTGTGAATCAAATTCTTTTGGAAATAATACACTAAGTATTTGTTTTAAGGCAACAGACCAGCTCCCACCTACACCCACACACAGATTTGCACTCAGGCAAACCAACATGCATACCCATACAAGCACGCAATCGAGCGAGCCATCCTCCCTTAAATCAAGCTATCTGGTTTGTCAGCAGTGAAATGGGGAGACTCGTGAAATCAATGAAGTCCAGGGGAGACAGTTTGTTGAGAAATTTCAGCTAAAACGGGTCATCGTTTCCAGCCATCCCTCTTACACGTGTCGGGTAGCGTTTCGGAAGACGGAAATAATGGTGTTCAAAATCTGATAAAACCTCGCGGGATTGTTTGTTATGGGCCTAACGTTGCCTGTAGATGTTGGTAAAGGAACATTTCGGATAGGGCGCGGGGATTTCTTGATTTCAGAGCTTCACGTTGCCAAAGATGCCATTTACTGATAGAAACGGTTAAGTACACAATTTGTAAAAGTATTGTTCTCATTTGGAAAGACGGAACATTTGTCTATGCTACAGTTGAACTAATTTACATCTGGTAGTGTTTTGCACTGAGTGGTTTGCCATCCGATGAGCATAATAAGTCCTCCATCCCCTCCTCCGCACCTACGACCCCATCTTTTTTCAAAATCTGAAGTGTTTCTCTAAGACTCAGGTATGAAGAAGCTAAAAATAATTCCTGAGACTTAATACTGCCATCTGAACATGGGGCAATGTGTACTTTCAGTAGAACTGCACGCATGCCTTTTCGTTTTTTTTGGCTATGGAATGGTCAGGTGCCATCAATGAGTACAAACCTAATAGAGCTACACGTTCGTTTCTCTGCCGTGCATGTTAAATCTTATTGACAAGGGACAAACTGTCCAACTGGTGGAAACAATTACAACCGTTTAATGCAAGAAATCCCATTCTCCAACACGTTGTTTTGTACAAAAGAACTTTTAAAGCTTTCTGTGATAACAAAAGTGCACTGTATCAGCGTTAAAAACTGCTGTCTATTTAGGCAGCCTTTTTGTTTAATCAACAAAGGAGTGCATGTTGAATTGACCTAGCAAAAAGAGAAAGAAAATATATCGAAGCAATTGAATTGATTGAAGATTGTGTCAAAACGATACTCAGAATTGCAAATTCACAACTCTAGTGATTCGCTATGCTGCCGGGCAGGTTTTGAACCTGCTTAGCTACTTTATTGGATTTCTGTGCTGTGAAGACATTTGATTTTCTTGTTCAACCCCATATTGTTACATCGATTTTTGTTCATCTTTGACAAATTGTCAATTCCAGGAAGGAACAAAACTGCAAGAGGTTAATATAAATGTTCCTTAGATTGTTGTTAAACATAGCCATACAACCATATTTCGTCACCATCCCCAAAAATGTAGTAATCGGTTTTGGCCACTTTTCAGGAGACGCAAAGAACAGTTTTATTTTAGGACAACCAGCCTAGTTATGATAAATATTTGAAAGTTTGCTATGGGATTATTTTTCGGCTGAGGAGGCTATAACCAAGATTATTCAATGCGGCTTTGAACGTAGTGGAATAAATATTAAGATTGATTTTTTACATATTTTAGTTACTACAGTGACGAGTTATATTAGTTGTAGATGACCGAACAGTAATAGAACCTAGACCGAGTCCCTATTTTACAAAAAACAAACAAAACAAACAAAACCAAACTTACAGACGACTTTCATGTTCTACTTATACTCAGGACTTTGCCTGTTATCCTTTCAACGATACCCATATAAGTATAACTGGCTACTATTGATCGGTGTGTATGATATTCTCCACTTTTCCTTTGTGTTTGTGATAATAAAACGCTAAAATACTCATCGATCATTAAATTCGTAAGACTATACACTATCGTCTAATTATAACCCAACAATCTTTCTCTTTGCCTTGCTGCGACCTGCAGGTTTTCTGTCCTATTTTATTTATTTATTTATTTATTTATTTATTTATTTATTTATTTATTTATATTTATTTATTTATTTATCTATTTTTATAAAATGTTGTTATTAACTCAAGGAGCATCATATCCCTCTTGGCAGTTTATAAATTTCCAGAAACAGTTGGCAAAGTTCTACAATTTGTTTATACTGAGGACACAAAACCTCAAGGGTTGTCTTTACCGCTCTGCAGTGCTAACCATTCAAATAACGAACAACCCACTTCTCAGCAAATCTGATAACTGTAGACTTTTAAAGTCGCAGAAAATTCAAACCACCCCTCCATTCAACTTCACTCTCTCTCCAAACCAGCTTTCAACAATATTGACAGAGAGAGAAACAATGCTCACATCTGGCAAATTCGTTAACACAATTCTACTCTGACAAACTGCAGACTGCGTTTTGTATACATAAAAAGCACGCACGTTCTACGACAGGCCACGCTAGAGTAAGGATTCCAGAGAAGAAAAGACACTCCTGGAAGCTCTCATGGTATCCTGTTATGATAATCGAAAATCGATCGTTTTCAATAAGACAGATTGTAAATGGATGCCTTCCAGTTGAATTTCCAAATCAGTATTGTGCCGTGAGATTGGCTCGCGTGGAGGGGGAACGGGGGGTGGAGCCCGTACAAAAGGCAAATCCAGGAGTTTGTCAACAAGGCGGCAAGTGTGAATGAAAATCACCATGGAAAGCCCGCTCTCTCTCTCTCTCTCCCCCCCCCCTCTCTCTCTCCTCTATTTATCCCACACATACACACACAAAAAAAAAAAAAGAAAACCGATCACCTTCAAGATGTAAAACAATCAGCTTATTTTTCCTCCCTTGCTATCATCGTCATCAGCTCTTCTCTTCTCTTCCCTCCCTTGCTTCTGTCTATCTATCTGTCATCCCTCTTGCCATTCACAAAATAGCGGAAAATATAGGCAGACGAAGATGGAAGGTGATTTTTCTCCAGAATTAAGAGAATCTAATCAGTTTTTCCCCCGTTATCTCTCATTTCTTCTTTTTTCACACATCCTGTCTTTTTGCCACTCTTATTGATTGTGTTGTTTGCCAAGCACGGGGCAAAATATGAAGAAGTGCAAGAAGATGATTTCCCCTTAAAGAGATCTCAAACTTATCTCTATTTTACTTTCATTTATGTGTCACTTCATCTCCTTTGAAAAAGAGAACGATGGACATCTCTAACATGCCCTTGATCATAGTTTCCCCTACTTTAATTTTTTCACCAGCTTTCCTCCTCGTTTTCACTTGAAACCAAACCACACTTGAGGAAATGACGTTCATGTTGCAGTCAAGGGAATAACAATCTTGAAGTTAACATTAAGCCAGTTCCATTCATTTTCTATGTCCCTAAGTAAGACATCTAAAACAATAAAAGGAACCCATTCTATCTTCTTGATGTCTCTGAGACATGAATGTGTCTACCAATCACGCAAAGAAAGGGGGTCACGCAAGCCAAACAGAGGACTCACAACGTTGACGCTACCAAAACAAGACCATCGTTCTACATCGTTCTGTCTGACGGCCAGGTCCACAAAAAGGTTAAAACAATTTGTCTGTATGTTGTTGCTTCCACTGAAGGTTTCCATTTCTCTCTGTACAAATCTAACAAGAGTCCTGTTATTTCTCGATTAGATCATTTTTGTCTGTAAATGTCGACAACGGATTTCGTGACACGTAGTTCCCCCGCCTCCATCCCCGGCCCACCCCATCCCTCCCTCCCACAATGACAAGACATCCACTTCCTTGTTTGCATTTCAAGCGCGGATGTTTGCCATCTGGTTATAATGAAAGTTTCATCGGGGGATGTCATTTTTTGTGAAGAATCAATTCGTCATCAATGTTTTACAAAAAAAAAAAAGATCATTTTGGTCATTTCTCAGAGCCACGATCTCTGCTAGTCACTATCTCGCTGATAGCCTGGTAAAGCAACTACATTTTCCAATTCTTCAGTTTCTTAAGAGAAAAGAAAAAAAAAACAACGGATGAACATAATTGAATATAATGAACATTCTTCCAGACAAAACAACAACATTACAAACAAACAAAAAAAAAACCCTGAGGGGCATTAAGACATAACCTGGTTTGTTCCCCAGCTTTTTTAAATTATTAAAATTATCACAACTAAATATAAATACTTAAAGGATTTACCATCATGCTCTTCAGTAAGTGGCTGAAACTGGCGTGTGAATACCTCTTACATTTTTCTTGGGATCTGAATGGACAGATTTTAGCACCAACCACACTGTGGGCTATCCTGCTTTTGTTTATCTATTCCTTTCATGGTTAGAAGTCTCACCTGTTCAAGTACAATATAAAGCTGATGGATCATAACAATCATTATGGTAAAATTAACTAGTGCTATTTATGTTGCAAACACTTTTTTATAAGAAAAGCATGCTTCAACGAAATGCCCGAGGAAAAGATTACGACTGGGAACTGACTAATAAAAAAAAGATGTTTACACAAAACAATAAAACTCAATGTAGTTGCAAACAAAATTAAATGTATGTGACACAGATAATTGTACACCTGCCACACTGGTTGGCGACATGAACTATATTAAGGTCAGAAATATGCACAGAGGCAAGATGGGGATGTGTTGGTCATAATATTGCAATTGTTGACAAGCCAGATTTCGTCCGTGGCCCCCGGAAAGTGTAAAAACACAGCTTAGGCTAATGTTTCGATAAAAGTTCAAATTTAATGGTGAGGTACCCTTTTTGTTGCTGTTGCTGTTTTCATCTTCCAAAATGCCCTCATAAAATTACTAGTTTTAAAAATAGTTCCGTATTCTAATATTATACTGGAAATTAATACGCATGATTACTCTTCGCCTATTCCTTTTAGGTAGGTTTAATTTTATTTAATCGCGCAGATTTCGGGTGAATGATGTATAAGCTTATCTGGGGACAGGAAGAGTTGTATCTGAAATCTACTGCACTGGATACCACTATTACCGAATCCATGCAAACCGACTTAGGACATTACTATAAAATTCATTTTTGACACAAAGGATTGGATTACTCAATTTCATTCATGCTCTCTTTTCGTTGTCTCTCTCCCACATCTACACACACTCAGGATGAAAAATGATGAGTCCTGAAACCGGTTACGCCGCTTCCTTTCTTGCCTCAGTCTGACCTGCTCTGGGCAGTTCTAAAAAATAACACTTACTCACGGTCTGCCTCTTATGTATATCTCGGCCTGCTTTCACAACAAACAACCACACAAAACCCTCAAGGCGTGCATTTCCATTAGTTTCCCCTAGGATCCGCCACGCTGTTTCGGCTTTCTCCACATAGAGAAAAGAGCACAACAGATGAACAGGAATACGGAATTGAAAATTTGGGGGCGGCTTGAAGATTAAGGGCCTCTTAAAAATTTGCACAGCTGAAAAAAAATTATCTCCTCTCCCTCCTGTCTCAAAAGAGTTGTAAATTCAAAAAATCCGTCAAAGACAGATGTTGGAGGAATGGGCCGAAAAAAGCTGCATGTCAACATGTTTTTAAAAAGCACAATATCACTGCCACCAAGATTTGACGTTTCCCTCAATGTTTGTTCTTCTCGCCGCACGAATTTTCGTCTTAAAGCAAGTTAGAGGAATATTTAGCAATCGCTTATGGTGACATTTTTTGTTGGCAAACTAAAGTTGGGAATTTAATTTTCTGCTATCTGAGCTAATTTTAAAATGACAGTTTAAGACAGTTTGTCCACTGAGTTTATATCCTGTTTTTGCTTGCGTTTTCCAAGTCGTGGGTGAATGTACATTAAAGATGGCCCCTCATAAATCACTTAAACAGCCCCCGTTCCTTCTCCTCGCTCTGACACTTCAGCCCGGGAACTTCTATATACTTGAACAGCCACGGCACTGGGAGAAAATTGCTCGCCTCCGCTGAATCGCTAGTCTCCCCTACTCACCACCTAACAGTTATGATAGAAAATATTTGCTTCTGCCCACAGGCAAATCTCCAGTTTTCTGTACTAGCATTTTCATTTAAGACCTAATTGTCAAGCAAGGGTAACACCAGTCAGTTGGACCACAGTTGATGATGAGCCAATTAAACGAACACTCCGCTTAAAATTTAAAAGATCAATAACATCGTTTTGCCTCCAGCAAATTCGGTCAATGTCGGGAGCTTTTAAATAACTAGTACAATCAAAGGGTGTGCTTAATACGCATTTCAAACTCTTTTACTCTACACCTTTACGAACAGACTTTGAAATATCATTTAGGGCGCGGGGTGGATTGTCTTGTAATTAAGTCTTAGTCTGCTCGAAAAATTAATTTCATTTGTATTTGGAGGTGCAGAAATCAATTTCAGCCGCTCAGTCTTTCTTTATGTTATGAACCTCAACTTTGTTTACCACTTACATGAAGCTTGTTTACGTCAAGCACCCAAATCTGTTTGCAGGTTTTCTTTGAAAATATACTGAAAACTTCAGATAGCAAAACTGAAATAATTCTATTAACTGAAAGAGAGAGAGCACAGAACAATGTTCCGAATCACAAAATCACCAGTACTCTCTTTACAATACCTTGGGAATTTCATTTATAAACTGATGGAACACCGCTTTGAATATATAGTGTGTTCAGATCCTCCTGGATATGTCTTTTATGGTGCATTTTAGGTCATTGTGATTTGCATGAGCATTTACCTGTTAAACATTCGAATGTCTCTGAACTTGAGGGGTAAAAGGTCAGTGATTTCAGCCAATAAATGTGTCCATATCGACATGGCCATATTGTCGCGACACAGGAACAGGTATCAAACATGATTTGGAGCTGCAACTTCCACAAATTTGATAAGCCCTAATTTTGTGACCAATATCAGCCAATCAGTCACTAGATTTTAACTATCTGATAAATACACGGCCTAGTAGATTCAGCTGTTTTAGAATAGATTTCTGATACCAAGACGCTTTTGTTTATTCATCGATATCAAATTATTATCGTGACATAATGTTCTAGCTTTTAACGGACACACGCCTACTCATATCCTTACACTTCAAAGTAGAATTTTTTTTAATGCCGCTGTGACCATTTCAAACATGTTAAAAAGGGATACCGGCGTGAAAATCAGTGCACTTGAATTTGTGTGAAAGCGAAGCGTTCCGCAGGATTCTTCATGTCCTAGCGTAGACATAGTTAGAACGTTCCTCGGGCATGCAACTGATGACAAACCTAAACGGTGAACTTTGCGAAGCAATTTCCATCCAAGAAGATCCCCCACACATAATTAGACGTTTCTAATTGCTTTTACAGATTGTACCCATCGCACAAATAATTCATAAATAATTTGTATGGCTCAATTCTGCTCTACAAATTACATTTTTGGACTCTTTGAAGAATGGGTATTGCCACGTAATCAGAAGATGAAAATGACAATGCCCAACAGAATAATTATTAGTGTTCCTTCCCCATGAATGGAAATAAGACGTTCATTCACCTCCATAGATCACAAACGAGATTAATCTAATATATGGAATGATTCTAAAGTTCTGGGGGCTCTTGAGGAAATGTCAACAATTTACAACTCAGTCGTAAGAAAGAACGTAAAAGATGGTTTCTTATGAAACATAACTGATCAATAGCCAGATTGATAGCATCAGCTGAAAAAGAGACGCCGTAACTAACAGCATTCCGAACACCAGCGACGATACAGCGAATACCTATTTGTCATTACTGTTTGGGACAGGGTAGTAATCAATTAAATGTCCAGAGACTGTAATTACAATCTCTGATTTGGAAATTGTGCTATCCACATAACAGCGGCTATCCTTCCGAATAAACAGTAACTGTGTTTCTTTCTCAAGGGCCAACAATGGTCACTGAGGGACAAGACAATTGCTGAAACTCTCAGTCTTCCAAATCAGTATTGTGCCGTGAGATTGGCATACACATATTAATACGTCCAATCTTAGCGATTACATCAAGTTTATTTTCTAGAAGTCCTACATCGTATACATCCATTCTATTTTTTGGCATAAACAGATTACAAAATATGCTATTCCATTAGTGGTATGGGAAACTGTTAATTGGTCAGTTGTTGTCGTTGTTTTTGTACACAAATGGACACAAGCCCGCATGCACGTGCGCACACGCACTCATTCACTCACACACACACACACACACGCTTACACACAAAGCGCAGAGACAGAGAAAGAGAAAGCGAGGGAGAAAGCACGTGAAATAATCATAATATGATTGCTGCCTTGCCCAACCTTGTTAGCCGGAGATTACAAAAGCATTCCTGTAATTTGTGAACTGAAAGATAAAAAATAGTGATGTGCTTTTCACAAGATCCTTTTACTCTTTCTCCGTGTGCTTTTTCTCAAGCATAGGGAGAATTTACTGTCATCGCTGGTAAACATATAACAGACTTAAAGGAATAAGAAAAAGTTGGGGCAAAGACAAATTCGGCCGCAATGTAATTACTCTCAGTGGATTTTCAGACTTATCAAGGAATGTTTCAATTTGTTCCCATAGATACCGGAATCCCCATATCAATTTATCTGAAAAGCAAAAGAGAAATCATCCTACGATCTAAGGCTTCTCCCAATTTCAGCTATTTTACCGTTAAATACACCTCGGTTACAAGACATTGTCTGGTGAGCAAAGTATTTCTGGAATTGATACAATCTAATAAGAATAATTCTATTGCATAAACAAGAAGTGGAAATCGACACATGAAAAATTTAATTTAGTCACACTAGGAAGTGCCTGTAATGTTATTGCCTCACACTGACATCGAGCTGAACTTCGTGGAATCAAATGAATAACAATTTTATTGTAGTATTTTCATGATGGAAAATAGTTCCATTTCAGTGTGCTGACCTCTGGTCTTTTGTTCGGCGGAGAAGTTAAGGTTTCCAATAAAAGCTTACTAAAACCAGTCTGTATTGATTGCAAGTACGTATAAACCAGTTTTATAAACGATCGACTTAGTTGATAAACCTTTCGGTAGGCAATATACGTTGGACGGTATGCTGTTCCCATACATGTCTGAATGCAGTGAAAATAAAGAAAAAGTAATCTGAATTTTACTGTATCAGCTTTGACAGAACAATAGAATTAGGATAGAAGGTTATGACAGAGAGAAAAGAAATAAAAAGTTGATGAGAGGGAATCAGGGAATGTTGAAAGGGAAATTGGTTCATGTGTAGCAGCATACCAGAGGAAGAGAATGGAATAATCTATAAAATAATTTCCCATAAAAGTAACTTTCCCATGCTTTGTCTGTCTCAGCCAATTCTGTCTCCAAGATTCTTTTCAATCTGTGTAACAAAAATTCATTTTAAATGTAACTTTGACAGATTACTACCTCGTGACAACTGATTAAAAAATTCATTTATTTCACCATGTAACCCCCCCCCCCCCCAGCCGCGCCCCAAATTAACAGGCATCAACAAGGAACTACGGGGAGCATGCATAGCTTTAGTTTTCTTTTGTTTTGTTTTGTTTTTTTCGGTCAAGAGACAACTTAATTCAAAATCTGTGTCCTCTTAATGAACACGACAGGTCTTCCTGCAAAGTTTGTCGTCTGCGATTCAAAATGCTTGCTGCTGAATATTAGCAATTAAAATATCTGTGGAATGCCCAGGGTAAAAAAGGAGGCGGGCAGCTGGCGTGTTATTCTAATTCATATAATAAGAAAGGCATATTAAACACCCTTAACGTATAAATTACATTGTTTTTTAAATTTCCGTGAAGTTAGAAAAAAAAACGGGTAAAGTCGACATGTCCCTGAAACGACATGAATAATCATGAAGCCTTGAAGGCTGATCAAATGTCACTGCGGTCTTCTGCATATGAAAAAGAAAATAAATAGAAGTAAAATTGTTCGATTAAATGCCGAAGTTGTATCTGTCAATACATGGAATTTTTCATCTTTCTCCGAACAAGATGGCAAGACTCAATAAAGTATTTCTCTGATGTTGGGAATAGACTTTTCGAAAGCAACCCAGACGTGCATGTCGTGGTGTGTCTAATTCAGCCTGAGTGCATGGTCGAGTAGAATGTTTATGGCACGTCCATTGAACAGGGACGCTCTTGGGGCCACTCCAAGATTATGACAAGGAGCGCCTGGCAGCACCAGCTGAATAGCACAACTTCTCAGAAATCACCAAGTAATTCCTCTCCTTTATGGACAACCGCAGTCGTCGATATAACCAATCTGCTGGGCGTTTGACAGGTGCTTCACGGTTCACACGTGGTCCTTACGCCTTTTCAAAACACAGAATGCCATTTTTTTGTATGTGTGAAAACTGTTCAATTTTAGTCCCTTCATTTAATTTTTGCTTATTACACGATTTCAAATCTTTCGTCTTCTGAGATGTATATAGCTGGTGGTAAAATTTCTATCATTGAAAATAAACAAAAAAGCATGAATGACAATAAATAGCATAAAGTGTCTCGCGTTGTTTTACAGTGGTAGTTTAACAGTTTGAAGCTTACCATCATGTTGACCTACTGTTACCAAAATCTTATTCTTTTGGCTCTTTTTACACGGTGTGATATCCTTGGGTTCATTTTAAGTATAACAATCCACTTTTAGTTTTCATTGCGGCAAATTCAAAACTAAAACAAGAGAAACATTCAATGAGTAAGAATCAGAGCAAAGTGTATTTTGGTATCACCCGTACAGCAGTTTGAGTATTCGATTTTCATCTGTGTCAGATTTGATTAAAAAACAAAACAAAACAAAAAAACATTCGTCATCTTTTTCCTGACAAAAAGAAATTGTCTGAAGAGCAGAATATTTGTGGAACCCATTCAATGAAAAACAGGAGACAAGAAGCAAAAATTGAGACATGAACAATTTAATTTAGTCAGACTAAGATGTGGTTGTAAGGTCATTGCATCATATTGACACCGTCCAGCACCAAGTGAAATCAGATGAATAGTAATTTCATTGTCGTGTTCTCCCTCTGGAAGATAGCTTTGTTTCATCAGGGAGCGATCTCAGACCCCCATGATCCCGCTCCTTCTGCACGCTTTATGCTTGGCATTCTACAATAACTCTTTCTATCCTCCGTTAAAATTCATTCAAATGACGATGAACAGACACACAAACCAACCAGAACGTGCACATTCATAAACTTAATCATGACACATATAATGTTGCGGGCAATCTTCTCCAATTTTCCGCGGCGCATTATGGTGTTATAAAGGAAGAGATTCACTATAAGCGGGCATCTTAATTCAATAATGCAGCAACCAGGACCACCCCGACTTGCTGGTGAGTTAATTGTATATCATGATTGATTAGAACCTGCTCAACAATCTGCGCGTTCGTGAGTGCAAAATAATAATGGGGCGCGAATAAGAGCGAGCGATGATTTGGAGGCCACGTTCCTGGTAATTCAAAGATGAGCATCTGCGTGCGAGGCAGTTGGAGAGGGGTTCTGCTGAGTACGGAAAATCATGAGATGTAAGGCTCTGCTTGAAGTATGAATAAACTCTCAACTTTGAGCAGAGAATAACACAACGTTGCTAATGGTACTGACAGAGAGAGGGAATGTAAAAAGGAGCAACAACAACCAATCACAGCACATAAAACAGAGGTCTGATTGGAGAAACTGGTCAGACAACTTTTAGACTAAATAGATCTTCAGCGAAATTCAGAGAGAACGGGAGGGTGGTGTGGCTTATGGCGTGAGAAAAAAACTCATTCAGCCTCATATAAATCTCACACCCCATTCCTTTGATTTCCTTTAACTATACCAACAACCAGAGAACATACAAACATGTTTTTTAAAAAGGGTGTTTTATATAATATACGTACGCAGCCCAAGCGCTTTGCGCTAGGGGTGTGCACGAATACGTACTATCCCTCACCCCGCCCTCATCTTCAATCCTAAATCTTATCCAATTCCTAACCCTGCCCCCTACACTTTCAACCAAAAAGATGAGGAAAACAAAAATAAAATCTGAAAGAATAATTAATCAAAATTAATTAAGGCTGTTGTTAGGAGCATTTTTGGGAGGAGCTCTCTATCCCTGGAATCACAAAAGGCTTTAAAATACGTACCCCTCGGGGAAAAAAACTTGGGGGACGTACGTACTTGTAAGAACATTCTAAAAGAAACATACTTACTTGTTCATTCCGCCCTCTGTCCTCCGCCACCTTACTCCCAGTGTAAAAAAAAAAAAAAACTTGCAAAGGGCTGTTTGTGTTGATTGTTGTCTTGATCACTGAACTCACTTGTGCATCGGCATGACTGAAAAGATAATTATATTTACCGATTCATAAAATCAATACAGTACCTATAGACGTTGTGGGAGAATGTTAGGGAAAAGCACTCCAAGAAAAAACGTTGTTTCATGATATCAGAGATTCAGTTACATAAATGGACTCATCCTTATTACAATTTGTGGACCAAGATCGTTATCAATATGAAATGGGTATTGAACTGAACCCGTAAACATAGATAGTGAGAAAGGCTAGAAGAGCTGCACGGTCGATAAGAGAACTCAACTCCAGCATAAGAAGGATGCTCAACCAAGAGTGAATAAACTTGTTTATGTCAAACCCACATCACGTCATCACGTCGTTTGTGGGGAGGGGGAAAAATTAGACTTTGCTGGAGTGGGCGGCGTTGGTTTTTTTAAACTCACACTTTACCGAGGTTCAATCAGTGGAGGAGGGGGGGAGGGGGGGGGTCGGGGGGGGGGAGATCTGAGACACACACGCATAAACAGACCAATTTTAAAAAAAAGTCTTTCTGATACTAATAGTGATGTGATTTTATTTATTTATTTACTTTTATTCTCAATAACAATAATAATAATAGTATTTCAGTGAATAATCACTCAATGTTAGTTAATACTGTTGACGTGTTTGCAAATTGAAACAAAATTAATTGTCTGGCTAATCCAAGTCTATGGCACATCAGGTGCAAACACGCCTTGTCTTTTACTTCGTGTGTTTCTTTTCTTCTCTCTTGGTGAGGCTATCCCTGAAATGTGGAGTTATCCAGGCAAACCAATAGAACAAAAGAGAAAACTGAAACTTGATTAACTAAAAATCAAGATCAGATTTGGCGCGGGTTAACAGTGTTGTACTATTTGAAAGGCAGGCTAGACATGTAGAACATGGAATGATTGTCTCGGGCCTTAAGCCTAAATGCAAACACAATGTCCCTGCCATGTTCGCCGTCGTAACAGCACTTGAGATCAATCTATTATATAAAGAAAGAAAGAGCAGCATCAACAACTGTAGAAAGATCGTGATTTCCGATTGTCTTTGACATTTTTCAGTTTAGCATTTTTTGCCATGGCTTCATGTTTGGTTAACAATTTTGCCATCGTTTTTCGGCCTATCAAGATGAAAGCAAATGCCCCTGAATTTATGATCCAACAAAAATGTTTCAATACCACCATAAAAGTTATTTATGACACAAGTGCATAAGTAATAGCTCGTCTGTGGACACAAAGACTACATGAGAATAATTCCGTGTAATAGCATACGGTTGCAGTTTCAAGAATCATTACATGTTCAGACAGAAAGTTTGAAAATGATTTAACTGTAATATTTCACATTCAGACAGCCATGCTTTCCACATGCATGCCAGAATAGTGCTAAGTGCCAAGAATATGGTGGGTTAAATTCTGACCACCAGATCTGTATATTTTACATTGTACACTATACTGTTGCAAGACAGAATCCCAAATGCGCGAACCACTGTCTTGGGTGAAATAAAATAATAATAGTTCGTCCATCAGGTATGATGATGACCTTAACAACACCAGAGGAATAAAGAACAGAAATTGTTGAGAATTTCAACACATGGACAATAAAGAGAACTAAAGGACACAGAGGACAGAATGGAAAGACTGTTCTTTCATGACTTATGGCTTCTCATGTGACTGATAAGTCCTATTTTTGCCCTGCAGACCCTTCCGCATAAATGACAAGAGTGCTCCGTTGGTTCAGTACCACTGGGCCTTTTCTTGAGCCGTTCTCTTTTTTTGATAGCCTGCTGGACTCTGTCAGCTTCCCATGCTTTGCTGCCTCTGGTAAGGGCCGCCCTCCAATTTGCACGATCAAGCGAGAGCTTTTCCCACTCACTCACATCAATGGCAAAGGCCTTCAGTGATTGCTTGAGAGTGTCTTTGTAACGTCTCTTTGGGGCCCCAACATTCCTCGTTCCATTGGAGAGCTCAGAGAAGAAGATTTGCTTAGGGAGTCTGGAGTCGGGCATTCTGACAACATGTCCTGCCCAACGTAGCTGAATTTTTTTCAGGTGGCAGAAGATGCTCAATTCCTTGGCACGATTGAGGACCTCAGTGTCTGGAATTTTATCCTGCCATTTGATCCTTAGGATCTTTCTAAGGCAGGCCAGATGAAAGTGATTTAGTTTTCTGGCATGCGATTGGTACACTGTCCAGGTTTCCGCCCCATAGAGTAGGGTGGGAAGGACCACAGCATTGTACACTTTCAGCTTAGTGTCTGTGCGAATGCCGGCAACATCCCATACTCTCTTTCGAAGCCTGCCAAATGCAGAGCTGGCTTTGCTGATTCTTGAGAGAATTTCAGTATCAACACGAGCCGCGGAAGACAGTGTACTGCCAAGATAGGTGAAGTTCTCCGACACCTTCAGAAGACTGTCATGGACTTTGATATTTGGGGTCACAGGATACTTGTCGTCTGGAGTAGGCTGATGGAGCACTTCCGTCTTCTTTGTGCTTATTGTGAGGCCAAAGTTGTCACAGGCACTAGAGAACTTATCAACACAGTTTTGCATGCTATCCTCATCGTGTGCCAGAAGTGCACACTCATCAGCAAATAGTAGGTCACAGACTTGAGTACTTTTGGTTTTGGTTTTTGCCTGAAGTCTCCTGAGGTTGAATAGACTGCCATCAGTTCGGTACTTGATGCTTACCCCTTGAGGAGGAGAGCTAAAGGCTTCTTGTAGCATTGCAGAGAACATGATGCTGAACAGAGTTGGGGCTAAGACACAACCCTGTTTTACCCCATTTGTGACAGCAAAGGGCTCTGAAACACTGCCGTTGCTTTTGACTGCAGCTTGCATGCCATCATGAAACTGGCGCACTATTGTGATGAATTCGGGTGGACACCCAAACTTCGCCAAGATTTTCCAGAGGCCTTCACGACACACTGTGTCAAATGCTTTTATGAGGTCAACAAATGTGATATACAGCGCTTTATTTTGTTCCATGCATTTTTCCTGAATCTGTCTGGCAGCAAAAATCATATCCGCCGTTCCCCTCTCTTTACGAAAGCCACATTGGCTCTCGGGAAGCAAGTCATTTGACGAGAGGTGATCAAGAAGGCGATTCAGAAGCATTCTTGCCAATATTTTGCCAGCAATTGAAAGTAGAGAGATTCCCCGATGGTTGTCACAGACTTGGCTGTCCCCTTTGTTTTTGTACAGATGGATGATTGAAGCATCTTTGAAGTCCTGTGGCAGCTTCCCTGCTTTCAACATATGATTGTACAACTCGGTCAACCTTTCAATAAGCTTTTCTCCACCGAAGGCATACACCTCAGCAGGAATTGAATCCACGCCTGGTGATTTGTTAAAGGACATCTGATTTGTGGCAGTTCGGGTCTCATTTGCTGTGAATGGCTTGGCAAGAGCTGCATTAATAGGAGTCTGAGGGAGGCGGTCAATGGACTCAGTATTTATATTTGATGGCCGATTTAGCACACCTCCGAAATGTTCTGCCCAACGCTGAATTATGGCATTCAATTCAACAATGCGCGTTGAACCATCTGACGCAAGAAGTGGCGTAGTGCCAGAGCGGGATGGTCCAAACACAGCTCGGAGGCTCTCAAAGAACTTTCTAGTGTTGTTTGTGTCGGCATATTTCTGAGTTTCTCTTACTCGCTCTTCTAGCCAGTCATTTTTCATTTTCCTCAGCTTCTTCTGGAGTACACCCTTACATGCACGCAGTGCATCAGCTTTTGCTGTGGAAGAGGGGTCACTGCAGTGAGCTTGGATGAGACTATTTTTTTCTTTGATGAGCACTTTGATTTCATTATCATTATCATTGAACCAGTCCTGGTGCTTGCGGACAGGAAAACCAACTGTGCTGCTGGCGCAAGAGTGTACAGTCGTATTTAGGTCAGTCCAGCTCTGTTCAATGTTCTCAGGGTCAAAAGTCACGCAATCCAATTTTGAGGAGAGTTCTGACGAGAGCTCGCTCTGTTTCTCAGCTGAGCAGAGTTTTGAAACATTTACTCGTTTAGGTGGCGCTTTCCCTTGAGGGCGTCTATTGCGCCTCAATGTTAGTCTGAGCTTGCAAACAATGAGTCTGTGGTCAGTTCCACACTCGGCACCACACATCGCCTTTGTTACAAGGACATCCTTTCTGTCAGTCTTCCTCACAATGACATAGTCTATGAGATGCCAATGCTTTGAGCGGGGATGCATCCATGACGTTCTGTTTCTCACGGGGAGACTAAAATTTGTGTTGGTAATGAACAGGCCAAATTCAGCGCACAAAGTAAGTAAGCGCAACCCATTGTTATTGCATGAACCAACTCCATGAGGGCCCAAAACATTTGGCCACGCTGAGATTTCGGAGCCAACCCTAGCATTGAAGTCCCCCAAGAGAATCAGCTTATCAGCTGCCGGGACAGAGCATATGACAGATTCTAGATCAGAATAGAACTTGTCTTTGGCTTCATCTGGGTTTGTCATGGTGGGCGCATATGCGCTAATGAGGGTGGCTGACTGGCTTTTCCCAACTGGGATCCTGAGTGTCATTAGCCTGTCATTTATTTCAATTGGCATGGACTGCAAGTTTCTGACAAGGTCATTTTTAATTGCAAACCCAACACCATGCTGTCTCGGTTCGACTGCACCCTTGCCTTTCCAGAAGAAGGTGTATCCACCACTGAGCTCTTTGAGTTGGCCACTATCAGGGAGTCTGGTCTCACTGAGTGCCACTATGTCCAGGTTGTACCTGCTGAGCTCAATGGCAATAAGTGCAGTGCGTCTTTCCGGGTTGTTTGAGTTGTCCTGTAGTGTGCGTATATTCCAGGCTCCTAGCCTGAGTAAGCTGAATTTCTTTTTGTTTCGACCGCAAAAAGGGATCCCCACTGGTCGCGGTAAACCAGTCAGGGTGATGTGAAGTGGACTTTCTTTAGGGCACCTTTTCTAGCCCCTTCCTCAGTTGAGGTGAGCAGTGCTATCCTTAAATAAGGCTGCTCAGCTACTGTGGGTGCTGCCTCCCCACGCCTCCACTTCAATCGACGATGAAGCGACCATAGCCCACAGCCACCAACGTGTAGGTCTGTGCTAAGAGCTTCCAGTCTATCCAAACCTGCTGCCACCGCACTCGCCCATCGCCGTTGGAATTTTGAGAGGAAAGAAGACGAGACAAAGATGAAAGAAGACGAGGTGAGTGTTAAGACTGGCGCAAAGAATTTATTTTTAGTGAGAAAGAGCTGCGCAAACATCAGACTCACTCTCTCGCCTGGACACAACTTATCCAAGTGGCAAGACAGGGTCAAGACGACTGGAAATGTATCCAGGTGCAGGAGGATGCCAGAGGGACAGTCATATTGCCTGACCGGCTGCCTGTAGGCTACTCCACAGCCTCGCAGTCCCAACTGACTAGGGTGAAAGACCCAAACCAAAGAACACCAATACTGGTGGATGCTCTGTGTCACGATATCCAGGCCAGAGTGACGGTATATTGGCATCTGCCCTATCAATCAACCACTGGCCTGCTGCCGCCAGCTTCGAAGCTGCGTCCGGGAAGTTTGCTCAATTCTTCGTCTGTGATTTAGGCAAAGAAGCCTATGACCACACCGCTACCGGGGGCCAATATGAAGGACTCAAGTACTGAGGGTCACATTGTGCCCTAGCATGTGGCCGTTGGGTTAGATGAAACCTCCTCCGCCCTGGCCGTTTGCACCGACAGGTGCACGCCCACTGATACCATGCTAGCCTACCAGTTCATGAAACAGGTTGTACTGGATTACATGTTGCCAGTAGCAGATTTTTCTGACCTGACACCATGATTTAAAATACAGCGAAGGAATCCAACAGAGCTGTATTATGAATTTGTTAGACAACCATACCCTTAAAAACAAATGAGATAGGATTAATCGCTCAGTGTAGCACGTAGCACGTATCAATTATAAGTGCACAGGCAGTTGAAGATAGAAGGGTTAATAACGCTTATGTTCTGCATTCCTGAAATAAAAACTAAGTATAGAAATTAGCGATGGAATGGAAGCTGTCGAAATTCCCAGAACACAAACCTATTAGCTCTAGAATAGAAATGAAATGCTCATATCTCAATTAATTTGAGAGGAAATGTATATATATCCATTGGAGCGCATAGATGCTCTTAAGCTTATCAATGCCATTATCCCCCATGTCAGTCCTTCAAAATTCCCTTCCTTCGTCACACTGGGGAAAATAAAATTAACGTAATGAACTTTGATTACTGATATTTGTAAATATCGCTAGAGGGCATCGCGTATTCTTCCAGGAGTTTAAACATTATGACAAATGAAGATCTCCTGCGTCTTTAATGCTTCATATCCAAAAGATGAGATATCGTATAATCGGATACTGTTCAGCAGTCAAAGACCGTGGGCCTAGACCGTTTTAAAGTGCTACAAGTGGACATGATTGATAGAATAGATAGTGGAACTAAAAATTCTTACCGTAAATTTAGTCTCACAAATGTGGAATCAGAAGTTTTACAAGTGTGATCTTAAATGTCTTGAAATTTTCGTAGAGATTGTCTTCGAAATAATAGTAAAGATGATTTAAAAAGTGAAAATAAATGTACCAGCATTTATTTTGATATCGTTATTTAAATCATTGTAAATAATTAACCTTTTCTTTAATCATCGCCCAACGTTCACTATGTCTTTTTACTGTAAATTTGCAAAATTTGAGCACCGAAAGCTACGTGTCTCAAAAATAGATTGACGAAAACATTATAGTGTTCCACAATCAATATGGCAGTAAGACATAGCAAAAACAAAAAAAAAGATCTAAGTAGATTTTTCATTCCATAAAGAAATTGTTCTGCTTCACAAATTTCATAAGAATCGAGCTGCCTAAAAAAAAAAAGGATCCTTGCCTGACAACATGCAACGTTGATAAAGGAGCAAAGAAAGCCACCAGGTTTTTATTTTCTTTTTTATGTTTTCTGGCGATGAAGGTGTTGAGTTATATGTGGCGTCCTGCGTGCGCTTGCCTATCCTTTAAATAATCTTAACTTGTCAAATACAAAGCAATTAGCGTTATGGAATTCCCCAGGTTTTAAATGCGCTTGTGGCTTAAAAGCAATCTGGAAACAATCAAAATCATGACAAGAACAAACTATTACACTAAAGAGGTATCGTGTACAAAACCTCACTTGACTTATTCAACAAACAAAACTTCCTTTTCACAAATGCAGTTCACTCGAACCGTGTATCGAAAAAAGGTAAAGACTGGTTCTAAAAGGTTAATTCAAATTAAATCCAGCTTTAAATAACTTGACATTTCGCTTCCACGAAAGTGACAAACAAGTTCATTACTGCAAGAAATTGAATCCAAAACTGGGCTTTACAAAGTTCAGCGTCCGCCATCCATCAAAACTATAATGGTTACAGATAACATTCGCCAAATCGGTGAATGATCACTGCAAATTGCTTCTGCAGGACACGCTAAATTTTAGCCAGTAGGTAATCTAGTTAACAAAAATTTAGACCGCCCACATAATTAAAGATGAGCTGATTTCTGCCAGGGATTTCGTGAGAGTGCAAGCCTGATTGAGCGTCAGGCAGTTCCTGTTCATAATTATGTTTAGACATTATAAAATCTCATTTAATCCAATCAACCTTTGCAACCGGAGGGGTGCATGACAGTGAATCACATGCGAGGTTCAATAAGTTTGCAAGGAGGACAGCACAAAGAATATGGCCAGTGTCAGATCGCCAAATATTACACAGTGTAGAAAAGAAAACAAAAACTTTATGTATAATGATCTTCTTTATTGCTTAAAAAATTAAGACCAGGAAGATTTTAACACAGTTTTTGCTCTCATGCATGTCTTATCAGTTTCACGCATTTATCATTCCTCTTATGCCCTCATTTAGCCTGAGGGGATTTTAGAGTCTGATGAGGCTGCCGATGAAATGTTGTAAATTACATCTCTTTTTATGCATGTGTTGAAAGACAACTTTCATAAAGCTTCCCCGTCTTCTGAGAAAAATACTGTTGACACATGTTCTCTTCATTCTTTTTTGGCCCACCACGTCTCTGAGAGATTGATACATTTCCTGGGCTATGTGAGAGACAGCACGCGGAAGAAGTGATATGTCAAAACAATGCCATTATCCAGGCACCAGTTCTGTTTATTACACTGTATGTTTTCAAGTGGCAATAACCTAGTTTCAGGTTCAATGCATGACTGTTTTTTGTCCTTGTTCTTATAGGAGGATGTAATGTTGATACTTAAGTGGAGGAGACTCCCGTCCTTGAAGTTTTGTTGCACACTCTGGAAATGACAAACACAGTCCCATCAGATATGAGCGATTTTCAGCTGCGAGCTGTCGATCACTGCTGTCAGAAACTCATTTTCTTTCGAAACTATTGATTGTCAAGTCACGGGAAATGTATTGTTCTTTAAGAAATGACGTCCTTTCAGTGAATAAGATATCTTCATCAAATGTCAGGCAATAGACATTTATATTTATGTCTGTTTTCAAGAAGCCTTGTTGAAGGTTTACGATGATGTACTGGAGACATTTTACCTATAGCTATAATTTAAAGCATTTGTCCCGAAATCTCTTTTCTCATAAAAATTCAGAGAATGCTGTACATAAACTTAAAACAAAGGCCATTGCATATGCAAGAATCACTGTTATGTGCGCAGAAAGACAAATTCCAAGAATGATATTCCAAAGAGCATTTTGAACAGAACAAATTCTCACTGAAGCATAATAATATACATGTACTAATATCAGAAAAATTGCTGTTCTTCGAGAAAAAAAGAACAGCTATGAAAGCCCCGGTGGGATCAAAACGTTTTTCTATGGTAACAAAAGTTGATGTCAGTGTCTTTGACCTTTATCAAACAGCATTTACACCGATGGCCTTGAATTTTCCAAAAAGAATGTTGTCGGAGTGCACTGCATCAAGTAAGAGCGCTAGTGTGTGTTGACTATGGACCCACACAGAGAAACAAAAGAGAGAGAGACAGAGACAGACACACAGAAATACACTCAGACAGACAGAAAAATAGATAGGCATACACAGACACACAAAGCAGACATACAGAGAAAAACAGTTACAGACATAGAAAGCACACATGATAGCACTGGTAGTTAACTGGCAACTAAATTGTGTTATTAAAAGGACATGAAATCATCATCATCATCAGTTGCCCTGTCTGGAACAGACATTGGCGATCATGGTTCTCCACTCGGATCTGTCATCATCCAACCTCAAGGAGTTGTTGTTGTGACGTTTATTTGTTGTCCATGAATTAAGACTTTCAGTGAAAGTTTTTCTCTGTCTACCCCTGCTTTTCCTGCCTTCGATCTTCCCAGTGACTGCTAGATGTTCGAGGCTCCTGAGGCGACAGATGTGTCCTAAAAAGTTCAGTTGCCTCTGTCTTATTGTTTCAATTAATGGTCTTTTCAGATTAGAATCTTTCAATACTGACTCATTAGACTTTTTCTCCATCCATGATAATTATTCTCAATATTCTTCTAATAAACCACATTTCTGCTGCTTCTAATTTCCCCTCTATTTCTTTGTTCATTGTCCAACATTCACATCCCTATAAAAGCACAGACCACACATGCGAGTGTAATAAATTTTAACGCAGAGCATTATAATGGACAATACTAAATCTTAGTTTTGTATCATAGATACAAGACGTTCAGTGCGTGATCGCTGGAAGAAACTTTACTATAAATACTTTACCCTATCAGCTGATAGACTTATACGCCTATCCGCCCCGACACCCTTGTCTCACTGATGACTAAGTATTTGTAGGTCGATTGGGCTTCATTTCGAGGCGGCGTATAATATTTGTCTGACCCACAAGACGTAATCATCAAAAACGTATGCGTGAACAACCCCGGCCGTTTATGGCCTGAGTTCCCTTCTCACGTTCAGCCAACCCCCCTGAGGTGTCGGCCTCCTTGAGATTCACTTGAGCCAGGGACCCCTTGTTAAAAGACTGTGGGCTGTTTTGATTAGTCCGGGATTTTGCCAAGAGTTAGAGGATAGTGAGAAGTGTCAATACTAATACAGTGAAAAAGTTATTACAGTGATCTCTATGTCACGTCTAGGATGGCTTGCAAAAGGAAGGGCATGACTCTATAAATAATACTGTCATGTTTGATGCCAAACCGGCAAGCCGATCTCACAATGGAATTGCTGATCATACAGTTAACTATTCATAGTTTGCGGTTTGGTTATATACGTCTAGACTAAATCTAAAATAAGTGAATATATCACGCACTGGTAACAGAGAGGCTGTAGATAGACAACCAGTAATGTGTATATAAACAGACAGACATCTTGACCAATAAATAAACAGATAATAGACAGTTAGAAGGAAGATGGATAGATAGGTAAATAGACTGGCAAAAGGACAGACATATCAGACGGAAAGACAGACAGACAGACAGCTAGCCAGCCAGAAAGATAGATAGATAGATAGACAGATAGACAGACAGACAGACAGACAGACAGACAGACAGACAGACAGACAGATAGATAGATAGATAGATAGATAGATAGATAGATAGATAGATAGATAGATAGATAGATAGATAGATAGATAGATAGATATTTTAAAAGTATTCCATACGTAATCGATGATAATTTCAATTACAAACATAATGATGGTCATTCCTCCATTAAATCGGTCAGATGACTATTCCAAGGTCAACAGAAACAACTATATATAAAAAACAACAACAAATTAATGTGAAATACGAACCCAGAAAAATCAATGCCAACCTAATGTCAGCATGAAATAGAGGTAAAGCAAAGAGAATGGAATGTTCTTGTGGAATCCCGCTATACATTGCTCTTTAACCATCAGACAGCAATTATTTTAGGCCCGTTTCACAAATCTTATAGATTTGTCTCAAGGAGACCATTTGACAGAACTGAATGAATTTCCTTGGTGCTTTATTGCGAAACTTGGCATCACCCTCGGGCTCGACATTTCGGGACTGTAAAAAGCGAAGAAACGGACAGGAAAGAAGAGGTGGTGAAAATGTGCTTGTGTAGTCCACGTTAATATCAGTTCATGTTCATGTCTCTCAAGACTTCTCATTTAGTTTTTGTCTCGCTTTTTCACCTTTTCCTAGAACAACTGTTAATCTGTGTGCGTGTTGGTGAGGATTTTACTCTTTTCCTCTTCTTTTTTTTTCTTATGTTTTCAGATCTGATGTGCCTGCTAATGTCATCGATTACCTCCAGTGTGCCATTTGCCGATGTTATTTCCGTTTTATTTTTGTGTGTTCACACCATCTTTAATGATACAATTTGCAGTTTCTGTTACTTTTTTTTTTATTATCTCCAATTTCCGCTCTTCCGTCCTCTCATTCTACATTATCTCCTTTTGCTGTCCTTGTCCTTTTGTGAACATAATGGCTCAGTGGTGGCAAAGGCCTTCAGTATCATTCTGAGGGTTGTCTTCCTGATCACAAAGAATATGCTCCTATATTGGAAAATAGATTAAACCACACAATTATGAGATAACAAATAGTTATTAATGGTCTGGAGGATGCGGAAAAATACAAATAATATATTGCATAGATGGGTGGTTGTTTATGTTATGGGCCATTGATTGTGAAACATAGGACACAAATTTGACAAAGTGAAAAATTTTGTACTGAAACTGCAGTCTCAGTTGATCGGAAGAAAATAGTTATTACAACATTAAAAAGGTAATGCTTTCTCATTTTCATATTAGTTTCGTACAAAAGAGTCACCCACAGGCGCATGTTTCGTATGTATTTACAAAGAATACAAGAGCCAGTTTGTAAAGCAACATGCAATTTAGCCTTAAGCAACAGAGGCATATCTATTGTCCTCCCAATGACGTTGAGCGAAGGCTAACAGTCATGTTGTAATGGCAGGCTTTCAACTTATAACTGCCTGTTTATAAACGAAGCAACTGTTTTCTTTATACTCAGATGTCGCTCTCTTTTCATTTGTATAAACAAGTAACATCATCATGTACGAATAGACATGCGGACATTGTGATTCAGACTAGAATTCTAGTCATCCACTCCTAATGCTATCGTCTCTTTTTTCAGCGACCTTTTAAGGATAAAAGCCTTGGCAAAATTGACAAAGTGGGGAAAGAAACACTTCAAGAGAAAACGGTCCGTGGAAATTCAATTTTCAACAAGAACCTTTCTTCCCGAAGTCACCAAGTCCTTTTTTTTTTTTTTTTAAGTTAAGGACGAAAGAGGCTGAAAGAAAATTGTATCAGTCATGAAAGCAGTTGGACGGGATTTTTTTTTTTTTTTAAAATAAGGCCTGAAAAACAAAATATACTGACATTCTTAAAGAAAATAATTCTTGACAAAAGAGCCATTGCAAGCTTGTTATAATATATGGTGAACTTAATTCTGACTTGTTCTATCTTCATTTTCTGAAAAACTAGAGATCTTTTAGTATGTAGACGAGGTGTTTTAATTGCGTTGTGGCACTTATCAGGCTGTTTCACAGTTCCGATTGATTCGAACTCCTCATCACAATAAAGAAAGCCGCAAAGTTTAACGTTGAATTTCTCAGGTGTGCAAAAAGTGGAGTTGGAACAAATAAGAACTAAGACAGCGATATTTTCAGTAAGACTTTAAATATCATTTTATATCAAACAACTTGCACTACAAATGAATGGAAAGCCCAACTATATCGTAGTTTTTTTTTTTTTTTTAGCAAAATAAAGAGTAATTGTGACAGAAAAAACGATAGAACTTCCTCAGCTTGAGACATTGCACTTTTGTGTGAGAATTCAACTAGAACCTTTTGTGACCATTGCCCTCTGCCATTCACCTGACATCAATCCCAATAACATTATCGTGAGTTCGGTGCCACTTCTGTTTTCTCCAGCAATCGGCAGTTCACGCATGGAGACCAATTCTCCTAATTAAACGACATACTAGAAATAAAAAAAAAAACAACCCCAGCCGTGTGTCGTAATCCTGCATGGGGTTGGTATTGATCTCTATTGATAAAGTTGGAGCTATTTATGTGAGTGAGATGCCAACATTTGGTATATCACCTTGGTGACAAGCTATTCCCCGATTACAAATATATATACCAAGGGACGTAGGCATTTCTTAAAATAAGGCACTTTTTGGAGTGCCTTGGAAATAATTCATTTTGATGGACAATGGCATCATTCACCATTCGCATAAACATTCACACACATCCCAGAAAGACAGCCGCGTTATAAATGACAATCTATGGCGAATACATTCAAGTAAATACAATGTTTCTTTTGTTGGCTGTTAATATGAAAGTATATTGGAACCGTTTCGCGTTTTGTCTTCAAATTCCGACAATGTGCAGATGGTAGACAGACAACAATACGTCATTATAACTGCAGAAAGAAACTGAGAGAATGGGAATTATGCATTTATTATGCAGTAATGGCCAGACAGATATGCAGATAAGCAAACTGACAGATGAACAACTTTTCAACCAGAGCTTTCTGATTTGTTTTAAATTTTCTTTCAGCAGATTACATTATCACACGTGAAAGGGTCATCTGAACACTGGAATCAATTGATATTACAGGAAATCTCTTTAATGGAGACCTGAAAACAGCGCTTAGAAATGCAGGTTGGTTAAGTGGGTGGTGGCATTCAAGCGCATGCACACAATTAATAGTTAATAGCTGAACTCGGTGACATTCATTAATCCCAGTGTTTGCATTCAATTTTTTTTTTTTGGGTGCTGATTTCAACTTGTGAAGACCTGGTTTATCTGTGTGAAACAGGTCTAGGGAAGAAAAGTTAATTACTAATAGCGGCGAACTCAAATCGTAGCAAATTTAAAGCAACAATAGATGTCTCGTTGACACTGACAGGATTAGTGACAAATGAGAAAAACATGTGAATCGGTTTTTCTGCTGCGATAAACAGCTTTTATTTCTTCCTTTTCAGATTGAAATGCACCAGGACCACAAAACGTCTACAGATTGCAAGATTTTCCGGGCAATGGCTATTCCTTGAATATATAGGCCTATCTAGGAGCAATCCTCGCAGCTGGATTTCGGGTGTGATGGTCTCCAAACGTTTTGCTTGGGTGGTTATCGTTGTGCACAAAACTAAATGCTAATCACAAACTTGACCCCAAGTGCTATAGAAATTGAGCCAGCAATAGTTTCAGAATTATAGGGCTCAGAAATACATGCCATTGCAAATAAAAAATACAAGGGTATCCTGGGACATACTGTACTTTCAGAACTTGGGGAGCTTTCACACTAAGCAGGATGTTCCTGGCAAATTGATTTCTCTCCAACAAACATGTGCCAATATTTAACCCACAAAAAAAAAAAAAAAAAGGCAGCAGTTCATAATACCCCTTCTCCAGTTACCCTGAAATCTGACCCTGTGTAGGCTGATTCCAGGGTAGCATTATGCCGTTTCTGTCACGCCCGTCCGAAACCAATCCTACTGCGATAAAAGCCAGGCTTAGTGGTCAGAGCTTCGAAAAGAGAAGTGATCATGTCTCCCGCACGCGCTCTCTCGGACATTCCGACATTCAGAACCAGAAACGAGCATCAAAGAAAACTCGCCCGACAGTTGGAAATAATACATGTGATCAGTATAACTCAAAGTACGTGGTTTTCTCTAAAATAAAACATATATGTTCAGTCAGCTTAAACTTTCATTTGTTACTGAATTACCCATGTCACATTGGCGTCTATATGTCAGGGCCTTGTTATTCTCTGTAGGCAAGGGCAAACATTTTCACACAAGGAAATGAAAGATTTTGTTGATTTTTTTCCGTGGGTTTCTGAAATTAAGGATCTCTTCTATTTAGACTCAACGTCACAATGGGGCCCCATACGATAAGATATGTATCAAAATCAAAGACCGACCATCTCGAATTCAGGATTAACATTATAATAGAATCCTCGACCAGAGTTGAGAATGAAACGTACCAAGTGTTGCCACTTTTAACTGAAAATGTAATATAAACAGAAAGGGGGCTATCGATTAGTGCTTACAATTCTTGTAATAAGTAAGCTGTTAAGGCTTAATAATTATTAATTATCTTTAAAATTATTTCAATGCAAGAAGCTTAACATTATATTGGTATCTTGCCTGTAGCGAATCGCCGTATTCAGTGATCTCTAAGTGTCTTCACGTTTGTTGAAGAAAACATTCTAGCTGTGTTGAGCGGCTGACATTGGTAGCAATATCTTCCCATGAAATCGATCTTGGGAGGAATTCCTAACAAGTATCTGATTTCCACCGAAAAGAGGGAAATGCATGTCCACTTATATCTATGGTTCTGAACAAACTCAGCAAAGAGGAAGTCTCACAGGGCATGTGGCATTATCACTATTATCTATGCATGTGAGCTTCGACTAGCGTGATAATTCTGTACAGCTACCTCTTGCCAGGATAACTGGCCCTTTTCTGGTACGCAAATGAGCTAAACACAGCAGATAGCTGATTTTGTCGTCAGTGTGAATGATTAAACGAAATGTAGTGAGATGCCAAAAGGTGCCATTTGTGGAGGTAAATTTACATCGGAATCTTCTCCTTCTCTCTGTTTATTTATTTATTTATCACCAGATAGAACTGCTGTTATTGTAAAAAGAAACTGAACGATTATATGCTTCTCATAAGTCTTATCTGATGACGCACGGGTGAAATGAGTACGTGGTACGTGAGTACTTTTTTTTCTCAGTTTGCACAAAATCTCTCAGGAATATAACAGGCCACATGGTGCAATTCCACAGGAGCGGGTCACTATGGTATTCAGTTAAAAACAAAAACAGTTGTATCGATCGTTTTGAAGTAATTGCCCTGTGTGCGCCATTAACTGTACAAGTGTGTTTAATTACACCTATTTTGCCCACGTTTTCCAACGTGCAGATGTATGCTCGCGTTGTGAGGCCTTCATTGCGAAAGAGGAAAACATGGTGTCCGCTAGCTATTAATGGATTACCCACTGTTCGGCATTTCCCTGGACCAGAGGCCCTCTTCAGTGAAAATCTGACTGCACAGCTTGACACCAGCGTACTCTGGTAAAAAAAAAAAAAAGGTGTATAATCGCACCCAGTCTTACATAGCTATTATTTCTAGACTGTCATAGAACGCATTATTACCTCAATTGGGGGACGAGCCTCCATGAAAAGGAGCAATCATCACCCACGTGTAGTATATTAACCATCTGAAAGTCACTGGCCTTGATATTAAAGGGAATCCAAGATAAATGTTCTACAATATAAAGGAGTCAAGGCGCGAGGAAGTAGGTATAATTATGCTAATCACTCAGAAACTTTTCAGTACATGTTTTCGGGGATGAATGCTCTTTTCCCTCGTTATGAGATAAATTTTGTAAACATGATTTCAAAAAGTATATTACAATCATATGTCTGGACGTTTTAGCGACAGAGGGGAAATTACGTCAAGAACAGTACTCTTGTAGCAAAGCAACAACAACAACAAAAAAGCCACCAAACAAACAAACTTAAATGGTCTCTAGCAAGACGACACTTTGATGGCTTTCAGTCACTCCAGAAATAATGGGGTCCTTGATTATAGCACTGTGAGATCAAAGGCCAAAGTTCTCCCATCCTCATCGACGTCACTGCTCGCTGTCATATTACTGTCGGAGCGTTACCTCATTACGGCCTCCTTTGAGGCTTGGCCTAAATGAAAAATAAATTGTGGAGCCCCTTTGAAGCACCTGGGGATTTTTATTCATGAGCACACGGAATTTTGTGTGAAAACAGATTCAGATGTTCCATGCATTTATTGTGTGTGCTCAAGAGAAAATGACCAGGAAACTGTGCAGCGCCCGTGTGTAAATATTTAGTTGTGCACTGTTGTTTTTGCTCCGTTCTCAACCACGTCAGAAATAACTAACTCTTGATTAATTGCAGCAGTCTTTTTCTTGTTGTGGTTGTCTCTTCCATTAGTGTTCCATTGTGTTTCACAAGGCAGACTCATTACCATGACCTAAATCTAATAATTAATGTTTGTTGACATGAACAAAGTAACTACTATTGAATCGTAAATAAACAACCAGCCCATTTTTTTCTGACCTAGGGGCAAAATTAATGGGTTGTATGTTGTATTTAGGCCGTCGGAAATACCGGTCATAAATAGGAGTAGAGAAAGGGGATGGGGTTTCCGGTTACAATGGTTTAACATTAATGGCTCTTATTCAATTATTCATATGTAATATAATATAAGAAATTGTGGAGACTGAGATTTCCTTTTCTTTCTTTTTTCTTTCGAATTCAAGCATCTTAAACACAGTAAATTCAAAGCGCCTCCCTAATATTTTAAACTGAGGCCGGTACGGTAATCAAAAGATAAACCTGGTCCAAAAGAAGTAAAAAATACAACAAAAATGAAATGATTCCACATAAACCACGGTCAACGAGTCCCAAAAATACCACTGGAATGCATTTATAATTAGTCCTTGTAGGAGCTATCAGGTGAGTGCCAAGTGCTCAGTCACAGCGAAAAAAAGCTAGAGGCAGATGCCTACCGGTTGGTCTAGATACCGCTCATGGTTAGTTATTTGTCTTTTAACGAGCTTTTACCAAAGGTTCTCTCATTACATTCTCAATCTTGATGTCCCCATTGCAGTAAGTTCATTTTAAAATCAATTTGAATAGCGAAAAGGGGTTAGAGAGAAGGGGTAAAAAAATCATCCAGTCTTGTGTGGTCAGCAGTGATTTTTTTAGATTTATTTCACTGCATTTCAGGAATAGATTGCCCCTGACCCACCACCGCATCCTCCCACTTTCCAAGTTATGAACAAAAGTCAAAATTAAAAAGACAACAACATCTGTAAAGGAAATGTCACAAAATGTAAAGTGAGCCAGTTCTCTTTCCACTGTGTTTTAATCTCGCCCATGCAACCCAATATTTGGGTTTTGGACCGATAACTCTGTTCGCAGTTCAGACAAAGGGGCACTTTGGGAATTTCAAAGTAATGTATTGGAAGCCGATATGGAAAGACAAAAACACACAAAAAAACAAAAAAAAACTTGCATCTGTTAATGGAGGCAGGAAAAGCTCGGTCTTAAAACACAACAAAAACGAAACAGAATGTCTGTCTTTCTCTTCAAAAGCAATGCCGGATCCAGGCATAAGTTAAACAAACTGCTGGCTTGTACCTCACAATCTGAAAGGGTCTCACAAAAGTTCAGAAATGTTATTTAATTAATTCATTACAAATATGTCATTAATTCAAATAATATTTTAGGCACACTATTAATGCAGTAAGTCTCACTCCTAAATTTTCTGTTTTCACGTGTTAAAATCAAAAGCAGGTTTACACTGAAGAGAACATTTATCAGAAACTGTATGAGAGAGATCAAACTAGCCAAAATGATTCATGAAATCCGTAAGCGCAGGCATTTGAAAATAATCTGTATTTACCACTTCTCATTTATTGTTTCGTGGCTAACTAGGTCCTGTTTTGGTAAGCATCTTAGTGAGACTCTCTGGTGTGAATTTTCAAGAAGATGCCTCCAAACGCAGCGCCTCGCCAAAAGCTAAATCCTGCACTAAATGGAATCCTTCTGACAACGCTGACATGGTGAAAATGCGTAGGATTGGTCATTTAACTGGATGAAGAAAAGAAAGAACTGTGAAAGTGAAATGGTGACAAACCAACATTGTTATAAGAGAAGAAATATTTCTCGGGTAAAACAACGAAGGTAACGCATTGTTGAGAAAATGTTTTTATTGTTCGATGTGGGTGCAAAATGGGGTACAAAAAAGGGAGGAAAGAGAGAAAGAAAAGCCAGCACTCATTTATGTTGAGTTCTGGCAGAAATAAGAAAGAGACTAAAAGAATTAGAAGAGAGAGAGAGAAAGAGAGAGAGGGAGAGAGAGAGAAGAGAGAGAGAGAGAGAGAGAGAGAGAGAGAGAGAGAGAGAGAGAGAGAGAGAGAGAGAGAGAGAGAGAGAGAGAGAGAGAGAGAGAGAGAAGGTAGAGTGGCAGACATAACAATTTTTTCTATGTGGCATTTATGTATAGCGAGAAAAGAAAGTGAATAGCCAATGCAGAGGAGAAAACAGCATGAACGCAGTACAAATGAAATACAGTCAGAGTAAAAGAAACCTTAGCAATGAGACCCAGGCAGCGTTTATGACCTGTTTGTTTAAGTAGGGAGACAAGACACACTAGGAGTGGAAGGCCCGAGAGGTCTCTAAATTAGAGATGGACAGATCCGATGAAGAGAGTGGGAAATTGGGGAGCGGCAGTAAGGTAAATGGGGAATAGTGTCCACTTCATTGAACGAGGACGGGGAGATGGCAGGCACTGACGGAATGGAAAAGAAAGAGCAGGACAAACCTGATTGGTAAATAGAACAGGGAGTCCTTCCAATGACAATCATAAAGCCATCGCTGTCACAATCACCAAGACGGTTTGACGAGATGTAACGCATGCACTTTGAAGACTATTCAGGAGCTTGGCAAAGGTAGGATGCTACATTACTGAAGCCGAGGGGCTTCCAATGCAAGCCTGTCCCAACCCCATTATTTCTTGTTTTCCCGCGCGTCACTCGAAAGTCGCCAAACACTCATACAATCGTCACCAGGGTAGTGTTAATGACGTAACCTCTTCTTTCATTTTTTTTCACTCTTCAGCTTTTCCCGCCCGTGATGCTGGAATAATGGGCGATTTTTTTTTTCATGTCTCCGTTTCGATATCGGCTTCGATACCTGTAGTGGGCTGAGATTAGGTAGTGAACTTCCACAAGTAAAGGAAAGGGGTATTCGCCACACACACGAAAATGTCATAGAGACGACAAGTACACAACGAAACAACTGCATAAGACATTTGGTGGTTTTTCCATTTCCAATTAAAAAGGTAGATTATGTCTCCAAAATCCTGTGGAGCCAAGGAACATGCGACAGCAATTCAAGGTATTCTCGTTAATTTAAAAACGCGAAACCATCGCTTAAAAATGGCATATCAGCATAATTATTGGTACCCGATAAGGGGCGAGGGGAAGGGGGGGGGGGTACGAATAGGTTTGGAGAAATTTAGGTTAAAGTTCATAACTGGAGATCACGAACAATCGAAACTCCACGTTTAAAGTAACATCTGGAATCCACCTTTGTCTGAATTTTCTTTTTTTCATATCTTGCAGGGAGGTGCTATTTTCATATCTTGCAGGGAGGTGCTATTTTCATATCTTGCAGGGAGGTGCTATTTTCATATCTTGCAGGGAGGTGCTATTTTCATATCTTGCAGGGAGGTGCTATTTTCATATCTTGCAGGGAGGTGCTATTTTCATATCTTGCAGGGAGGTGCTATTTTCATATCTTGCAGGGAGGTGCTATTTTCAAGAGTTCTAGTAGTTTGACCTTGATTTCAAAGTGACCCTAAATTGATTGGAGTTTTATTGTCTTCGGGCCTCCAATTATTTTATCCCCACTAAACAAAACGCCATTTTCTTAGATGTAGGTCAGGACTGCGCTATTCAAAGACCCGACAAACTGAGATAGACGAAATCTCAGGTACATTGCCCATTTACATATTTGAGCTTAAATTGTTTTGATTGATTTTCAATTGGTAACCACAGTCAGAATTTAAACACGTCTTACAATCTAGTCAGAGTAACAAAGAGATTATTTTATATCATAATATCGATATTTCTGAATATATATTTTTGGTCAAAAAAGTATCATGGACTATCGATATGGCCATGACTTGCCACTTGCGCCAACGTGCTACAAGTGGCTTCTAACTTGATTTAATATGCCTTTTCGTGGAAACCCTGCTTGGCAGCACTGTGCCCGCCAGCTACAGGGACCTTCTTTAATCAAGATAAAAACCCAGGACATTTTTAGCCCGTCACTTGCTGCTGATAGCCTTCTTGAGGAAGAGAGGAGATTGAGTGAGAATTAGAGAAGAGGGAGAATAAGAAAGAAAGAAAGAAAGAGAGAGAGAAGAAGAATTGGGATTGAAAGAGTAAAGTAGGAAGGATGTGTGTGTCCATTGATATGATATGCATCTTCTGAGATTTTAAAAATTTTAAAACATTTTTCTGTGGAATTTGCATAGACAAAAATCGAGAGGAGACACAGTGATACACAAGGAAAGACAAAAGAAAATGAGTAAATAAAAAAAAAAAAAAGAAAATCCCCGACACTGGCAGAAATATTTGGGAAGAATACAAGATTGGAATTCTGTACCTCTTTGTGCGCTTTCAGCTTTGGTGAACACTTCCATCTGCATTTGAAACGAAAAAAACAAAAGCATCTCGGGATGTAAATTGTAAAGAAAACCTGTCGCATAATGGGCTACAAAAGAAGAAAAAGAGCCTGGGGAAGGAGAGAAAAGACGGTTTAATAACGGGAGAGAAGTGTATGGGAAAATTGCTGAAGAAAGTCGAAATGTTCCCGTGGCTTCCTAGGCAAGTGTACGGAACTGAGTCTATTTCCGGTTGGTGCAAGATATGAAATATATTGAACAAGGGAATGAAATCACACGCTTTCTTCGGTCCTTCAAACGTCAATTACATAGCTGGGCCTAAACACTGTGGCAAAGGATGCTACTTAGATAGGAAAAACACAAAAAGACATCAAGCAGCGATAATAACAGTCCTTGAGTCCAAGTTCGGGTTTAATGGCACGATAACGGCCACTTTGCGCCTTTTTACGGTCCTTTTAAACCGAGCTGATGGCAATTTGGAATCAATTGATAATGAAAATGTAGCAGTTGGCTATGGCAACAGATCTTCATTATCCTTAGTGTCCGGACAACATTTAGCCGGTCAGCCAATGACTCAAAACTAAAGTCTTTACAGCCTGTGAACTTGATATACGCCTTGTCGAAGCAACTCCAAGCCGACAACTCATTCAGCTGTTTAAATTCTTATTGTAGAATTATATTTGCATGAATATCAGAAACCAGGCTTCTTTTAATATTTCAGTCACTAGCACTATGACTGATTCGCTGTGCACATGGTTCCAGTTTAAAAAGAAAATTAATGCAGTTTTCGGAAAGTTTCAGCTGGCCCAAAGGAGAAATCAATTCACTGTATGTATCAGTGCTTGTTTCTGAATGTGGCCATGTATGACTTTATATGTCCTAATTTGGGCATAATGACCAACAACTGCTGTATACCCAACCACTAGCCGAATGGCTAACAATTAATATTTGTTTAAGAATTTTATCAGTGGTAGCTGCTCACCTCCCAGCACTCCACATGTAGGGAATAACCTAGCAAATATTGTCCAGACATATCCAAGGCCTCTCCACAGACTACAGCGAGTGGCTGTTTTAATCAAATGTATTGCCTGGAGAAAACTATTAAACACCAGACGTAATAAATCTTTCCCGGTTAGATCACATCAAAATTTCCACATAACAGAGGGGGTACATATTATGAAAAGAAGAAATAAGAAAGTATAGCTGCAAACCATTTCTTTTGTTTTGGTTATAGTTTTCCCCTATGACTACAAGTTTTTTGGGGTATTTTTTAAGAATGTTGTTACAGGTACGCATGTCTCCCACATTTTTAGCGCTAGGGGCACATATTTAAAGCCTTTTGTGACTCCAGGGCTACAGAGCTCCTTCCGAAATACTCCTTACAACAGCCTTCACTAACTATTCTTTCAGATTTTCTTTTTGTTTTCTCCTGTTTTTTGGTTGAAAGGGTAAGGGGCAGGGTTAGGGATTCGATAAGATTTAGAGTTGAGGATAAGGACGAGGCTAGGGTAGGTACGTATACGTACGCGCCTTTAGCGCAAAACGATTGGGATGCGTGCGTATTGATAACAACAGGCATTTTTTTCTGTACATATTTTTTTTTCACGACAGAAATATCAGCATTACAGTGTGAAGTGTAAATTCTTACAGAAAGCTTCTAATTTTCCTTATTTCTGTTACATGTTAGACATCGAGCAAACTTTACCTTTTTCCTATAAATCGATGAATTTCAGAATGCGCGTCGTAAAAATGTCGCTGCCCTTTCTTTCACAATCAAATCGTTCTACAACCGATCAGTTTATGGCTGGCTGTGGCATTCAGACATTGCAAAACCTTGAGAATTAGAAGATTTCTTTCTATGCCAGCTTTTCTCTATCTTCCATAATCCAGGCCTACAGATCTTTCTGTGACCGGCGCGTCTAGCGGCTTGTTTTTCTGCTTGAAATGACGAAAACTAACCTCTTCCAGATAGTTTGCAGTGATTGCAAAAACATGGTGTCGGGACAGATCTAGTTCAAAACACGAATATTTTTAAACTGTGATGTGTAAAGTCCTAACGGTGTATCGATTTATTACTAAGAACATCGATACGATTAGCAGCATATCCACAGCATAGTTCTAAGTACAGTCGATGTTGCTGTTGTATCGAGAAGTGCGAAACTTTCGCATTATTTCCAGAAATTGTGTATGCAGCTTAACCCTCTCTTATTGGAAAAAAAAAGTTGCGGCCAATAAAAGTGAAGTCGAGTCCCAGCACTGATGATAAATCTCATTATATTTGACGCCATGGTTAACAAAGTGTATTTCGGTTAAGTGAACTGTGAAGTTATTGCACTCATAATTACTGAAGAGCCCCATCTCATTAAATGACATATTTAGAATTAGTAATTTCCTTATTGCTACCGCGGTAATAAGGCTCTTTTCATATTCCTTTTGCTTTCTTTTCTTCGCCTCCGTTTTTTACTATCTCCTGTAAATTTGTGAAGTAGCCAATATTATTATGAGTGACCCCAAAGACAGCCACTATTGATATTTTTCTCATTATAATTATTCTTCTCCTTTATTCTATACTTGCACGTAATAGACGCCCCTGTCTTTTGAAATACCAATTGAAGAACTTACTTGAATCTACTTCTCATTCGTAGTGAAGCTTGACAAATTCAGTGCAAAAGGACGTGACGTGGGTCTACCAATGGGATTATGAGAAACTGAAAACCGTGTACATTTAAACGTTTGTATCAGATAAATTTTCAGGAGAAAGTGCAGATGGATGGGGCAAATAACACCCAAAGCGCAAAGAGTCAAATCTGTTTTGCTTCGGTTTTGTGGATTGTGTAGTTCAACTGGACCCGGCGCACGAGAGTGACTGAAACAGTTGATTCAATGGAAGTACAAGTCTGAGTCAAAACCGATACAAAACAGACTTGACACAGTGCACCATTATCTTTACAATATGCTGCCACATAACATTTTAACGTACCTAAGCGTACATGTGAGTATGTCTCCCGTGTTCACTTAGTGATTTAAGTAAACGTAGCAGTGCGGTGGTAACACTGATTCATGACAGGATGAGCTGTAATTATTTTCTGTGATTCCTTGGGTTAGCGGTGTCAATGTTGATGATGAATTAATGTGATCATTACATAACAGTGTACACAATTTCATCAGCTTTCGTAAGAAGAACGGTACTAATTAATCAGATGAGTCCCGCGCACGATAATGCGTCTTGAGCAAAGGTCTTTTCAAATAATTATACAAAAAGAATGCCAGACATACATTGTATTATACATTGTATTTATATTAATAATAAAAAATGGTTTTCCTTCAAGCAGCAAAAAGGCTATTTCTCTGGAGAAAGCTAAACACTGTGGGTTTTAATAATATCCTTTGTTTTGGGATAATCATGGAGGAAGGTGAGCGGGAATTAGGTGTAGTACTACGGATTGTCCTTCCATAGACATAGAATTCTGTTGAATTCACAGTCTAAGTCAGTACGGGGTGGATTCTATACTAAGGTTTCAAAAAAAAAAAAAAAAAAGGTCTGGGAATGAGACGTTATCATTGTTACTCGCCAAAACAAAAATATTTATTAAATGTACAGCGGAGACAAAGATCTTGAGAATTCCACATGCGACTGTATAAAAAATGGTGATTAAAAATAATCTTAGCGTTATGCAGAAAACAAATTCAAAAGTAAGCCCAACACTCAAAATATGGAGAGCTGTTAATAAGACTTATTTCTTTAGTGGGTTTTTTTGTTGTTGTTGTTTCTTGGACGAAGCTGTCGGAGAGAAGAAGCCATATATTTTCTGTTCCTTGCAAAATGTCACTACAGCACATTTGGAACAGATTACTAAACATTTTTATATTCCTGGCAAGGGTATGATTATTTCCAGAAAGTGTCTCGCGGTGCAAAACCTGGCATATAATAAACGCTTAGTCAATCGATTTGTAGTTCTATAAGATAGTGACCCCCCCCCCCCCCAACCCAAATGTTAATATGCATTTTTAATTCTCATGTTTTGATCAAATTAGTCCCAAATAACATAGCTGCAACAGCGGTTGAAGACCTAATCAAATTGGAACCAGCTTGAGGGTGCTGGCACGGTAAATTTCACACGCGAGTTTTGAAAGGGCAAGTCTGATTGAGCGAGAGAAGTCTTAAAAGTTCAGTTGTCTGTGGGCAAGTTAGGAATTCTCACACCCCGGGCTACCTTTCAATGATGTGGTCGTTATTCTGAACCCTGTCTCCTAGTACCAATAAGCTTGACACTTCTGTGGCACGTTTCTGGGCGAATTGTTAAAAAAAAATCGAACATTTTAATCAATGACATGATCGGGAAAGACATAAATAGAAAATCTTCGGTTTTTATCATACCCGAGAGATTATTTATTTATTTGTTTATTTATTTATTTATTTATATATTTATTTATTTACTTATTTATGTGTCTTTTAAGTGCGTGTTCAGAAGAAAACACTAATATGATTTTCACGAAGGTCTGAATCACAAATGGAAATATTGCCTGCAGGCTGGCTTTAGATACACTGAACAACGCAATGCATTGGGATTGAAATTAAACGTAATTAGAAACCATCATGTAGATGTATTTTTATCTTTCAATTTTCTATAAAACGTAGAACATCATGTCATCGTATTTTGCGCTGTTTAAATCATTACATTCATGAATCATATTTATTGCACTTCATTTCTATCCCTGTCTAATTCGTGGCGCTGGGTTAAAAAGAGATACCAAAGGCAGACTTTATGACTTATAATCACATGTACTGAATTATACAGAGGGACATTAAATAATTCCGCATGAAAAGAAATGTAATAAAAACTATAATATACACACTGAGGATTTATTGGTCTGCGGAAAGGACATAAATCCAGTTTGTCCGGAGCAAAAAACCAGCCGGCTCTGGCAATGAGCTTGAAAAACTACGGGGAAGCTGACAAATATATATATTTTAATGCAGATACTTTGGGCCATCCAGCAATATTTCTTCTTTCCTGGTCACGATCTGATTGGGTCAGTTTGTTCCAATGATGTAGTAAAAGAAAGACAGTCGAAGTGACCTGTTCGTTCCTTTGGCATCTTATCGTTATCAACAGTCCTGTTCATATTATTATCCTACAGCCCTGCTCAAAGTAAAGTATTATCGTATAGCTGATGAAATAAAGCAGTCTTAAACAGTAACAAAGAGATAGCTGTCAATTAAATATGTGGGGTTACACAAAATATTTCTCAATATAATAATTATGGCTTTCTAAATTTCTGAGAATTTCTGCAAATTTTATGATTTTTTAAAAGAATTTTCTTGAAAGTTTCAAGAAATTTTGAGAATTTGTAGACCCAACACACAACAACACTTGGCTAAAATACGATTCTGCGACGTGGTGACGTTTACTAGGGCGACACTGTCCATATAATATAATGCGTTCACTGATCATTGTTTTATTGCATGAAATTCTTAGTTTGTGTCACTTCGATTTAGCAACAAACATCACCATCTGTACAGGTGCAGCTTGTACCTGAATAAATTGGCAGTGTTGTCTTGTTTCATTTCAGTATTGTAACAGTTGAATTTGTAGGCAGAGTCTGATATAAAACACCATAATATAAAGTTAATTTCCACCAAAGGAAAACGTGAAAGGAGATAAAATGTAAAACAATAATGATATTACAATACAACCTACCAGATGCACTATTCCGCCAAAGCAATTCTGGCTAGAAAAAAAAAAACTTCCTCATCTCGAGAACTTAATTTTCAAAGAATTTCTCACAGTGATTCGTACATAAGAAAAAAAACTTCTACTCACGTTCCAGATTTTATCGAACTCAGTGAAGCAGCTAAAAAGAAGAAATGCTCGGTATGGTGGTTCAAAACGTTTTCATAACAATTATGGTACTCGCAATGTAGGAACAAATCGTGTGAGTCCTACTATTTCCGCCGCTCTTAGAGCCAGTGAAGACATCAGGCGCGTGTATTGGGGGTGAGGAGCGGGCAACGCTGAGAGGGGAGATGGAAGCGAGGAAGAGAAAGAGAGAGAGGGGGGAGAGAGAGAAGGTGAGTAAGTGAGTGAGTGAGTGAGTGAAGTGGGGAGACGCGCTAGGTGGTGACCGCCCGTGCATGGCAGGCACATTGAGGGTAGCCACCCCAATGGCCACCACATCCCGAAGCGACAAGGACTGGGGCCGTTATATGGATTTAGTGGTGACGGTGGGGAAAGAGTGGCAATGACTGGCAAGACAATTTTAACTAAGACTGTAGGGATGCAGATGAACTGTTTTTTCAACGACACAGAAGAAAAATTGTGTTGGATGAGAGAGAGAGAGAGAGAGAGAGAGAGAGAGAGAGAGAGAGAGAGAGAGAGAGAGAGAGAGAGAGAGAGAAGACTAGCTCGACAATTTTAACTGGTCTGTGGTCAAATAGATCATTTTTTTTTCAACGATAAAGAAAAAAAATTGGGTCCGAAAAGACAGACAGACAGAAAGACAGATAGACAGGCAGACATGTAGGCAGGCAGACAGACAGACATGCGTGCAGACAGACAGACAGGCTGACAGACAGATACAGAGAGAGATAGAAGGGGCTGGGGGAGACTAAGAAAGCATTGAATATCTAACAAAATAATAAATATGAAATTTTAACGCCAAAGAAGGAAAGAAAGACCCCAAAGTGTCAACGACATCATTACAATTTCCGCCATCATCTGAACCACGAGAAATGTATAAAATATTTACAGTAAAATGCTGTCAAGCATACAACATCCTACAGGATGTCACAGTCAAAATCATTACTCGGTCATCCGACAAAATTGATGACCGCCATTGAGAATGACCATGAACAATACTTTCAGTAAAGATAATGAAAAGCAAACTCGGGGAAGAAGATATTGAAAACGAATGGTGTGAGGGAGGGGGAAATCGGGGGTTCAGAATGAAAGAAAGGCAGGAAACAGCCATCCATTTACTTGTCAGTGTGGTAAAGGGATTTTTCATTAACGCCTTTTCGGCCTTTCCAATAAACATACGACCTTCTCTACAGTGCGGCATTCGACTCCGAAAAAGTAGACTTGAATAACACTTGACTGAACTACCGACCAAGGGCGTCACAAAATGCAGTTCTTCCATCACACGTCACGGGGGGCTGTGCGAAGTAAAAACAACCAAGGACAAAACTAAAAGTTTCCACAAATGCCTTATTTGCCATGCCACATCGACCTCAATCATTCATTCTCACTTTCACGGCTATGAGAAGCTAATCACTCACGACCATGTCAAATGTGCACAATGTTCTACAGTTTCGCAGGTTTTGTTCTTTCTACTTTTTACAATAAGTTGGCTTTTCCAGTGCTTTTAATTCTTCATTTTGTTCCACGTTCACACTGAGCTTGTCTCTGATGGGTGAAGACAGGTGAATGAAGTACATCCCATGAACTTTTCCCATTGCTACGAGCAAATTCGTGCCTGCCCAAAAGTTGAGCTGACCGGAAAGTACTAACCAACGATGCATAAACAACAATGAATAGTCTGGAATATTGCAGGATCTTACATATTAATTAACTGAAGATTGGAGTGTATTTAATTGTTCAGTTCTTCTGTATAATTTACTGATGACCCATTGACTTCAGGGCGATCTTAACAAAATTATGAGCCCCTGGGCAAAGCAATAGGGATTTTCTTCCCCGTTTCAAAGCCAATGTAAATTTACATGCACGGTGCCCCCTAAACCCTTGGAGTCCCTGGGCTACTGCCCAATGTGCCCATGCGTTAAGACAGCTCTAATTGACTTAGCTACGTTTCTTTCTTTCTTCTTCTGTTTTAATCTGGATACTGCTCTGAAAGCATACCCTTTTCTTTGCACAAAAATTTGCATTTTTTTCTTGAATCAGAGGGACATACGTGGACATATCATCTGGTCACTGATCCCATAACCCGCCGGGGTGGTAGGGACGCTGCAGTGATGAACGCTGCACCAGCTGGCTCCATTTGTGGCGGTTGTGGGCGAGTGTCTGGGTTGCGGGAAAGCTCATCTTGGTCCATTCCGCAATGTTATCTGCCCATTTCTTCCTCGGTCTGCCTCGTCTTCTCTTCCCCTGCACTGTTCCTTGTAGTATGGTCTTACAGAGCCCATCTGATCTTGTCACATGCCCATACCATCTGAGCTTCTTTTTCTTGACTGTGGTCAGGAGGTCTTCATAGTGCCTTACTTGTCGGGTGATAGTTTGTCGGACTTCTTCGTTGGTGATGTGGTCCGTGTATGAGATGCCAAGAAGTCTTCTGAGGCATCTCATCTCCACAGCCTGGATCTTCCTTTGTAGCTCTGCATTCCGTGTCCAGGATTCGAATGCATACAGGAAGATGGAGATGACCAGTGCACGCAGGAGCTTGACCTTGGACCTGAGAGAGATGTTTCGGTCTCTCCAGATGGGCTTGAGCTTCTCCAATGCTCCTGTTGTTTGTGCAGCTCTTGCGAGGATTTCGGTCTTTGAGCCTTCTTCACTAACAATGGCTCCAAGGTACTTGAAGTGGTCAACAGCCTCAAGTTCTTTTCCATTGACTGTGATTTTATATATCATACATATCATACGGCTGGACAAACTGCAACTTCTGATAGCTGCTACAGGCGCGGCTGGATCTTGAGGTGGATTTCTAATGTTCGGGTATCAAGTATATATTGCATTAGAATAAGTAAAGAGTATACTTTAAAAAAAAAAAAAAATCAATGCCAACCATAATTTCTGTATGTAGACCAGGGTCACATGAAACAAATGCACACCATTCGACCATGTTTTTACAGATTACCCTAGAAATCACAGTAAGCGTGGCACTGGCGTATTTCCACGCAGTCGTTATTTTCGTCGGTGCTATCTGGAGTTTAATGTATTATATGAATTGAGTTCTGTGTCCGATCATGTTGGAGCGCATTTTATTGAAGTGGAGTGTGGGACAAAAAGGTTGAAAAATACTGATTAAGAGAGCAATATTTTACATTATTATGATTGTTATTATTCTTTCAAGACTAACACATAGCCAGCCCCAGGGAATGATTAGCATGGGATTCCTCTGAAGCCGTTCTGCTTGATAGATTAACGGTGAGCGTACACGAAACATGTAAATCTAAAAGGGATAAGAAACCCTAGTGGGAGCAGGGGCGAGGCTTCCTCATAATCAAATAATCAGTGATTACCCTTCGAATATTAATTCTAGAATGACTACGCTTTTCAGATCGAGCCCAACTCCAAGTCCATTTAGTAAGTTCAGCATTCTATTCTACCTTGCTATTTTGGGTTTGTTGTTATAGTCTAACACCCCTCACCGAAAAGCATCTTTGTAGGGACTTACACCATATGAACTGGTCCAAAATCAGTGATTAACAAAGACGAAGAAGACTTGACTACACCCAGAAGCGAGCTTGAGCACAGCCTGTTTTCTTCAAAGCGGCGCCGCAGACAGCAAAATAGTGGGGGGGAAAAATAGGTTTATGATCAAGGTTTAACCTGATTTTACGTACTTATGCAGGTTTTTCACTATGCGGTCGTTTTCATCCCAATCGAAAGGTAAAGAGCAGAGTGAAAGAGTTTGTGTGAATCTTTTTTTTTGTTTTTGTTTGAGGTAATCTAAGAATAATTTATTCTACGCACAGCAAGAGCTATCAAAGAATAATAATTATTATAGTCTAGATCTAGATATAACTGTGATCAAAATCAGTCGAACGTATTAAGAACATCAATTCACTTGATAGGTCGCTCGAACCTAAACCGCAACGGCAAATAGCAACTTCTCCGAAATCGCTACACATTGTTGTGTCACAGAGATGCCATTTAAGCACTTTCTACCATTTAATGTTAATGGGTCCTTTCCTAGAAACTTTATGAGATGGTAGAATAACAAAATCTCTGGTTATGAATATGACAATGAAAACGTGCTGTTCAAATTATATTTAAAAAATTGGGTGAAAAATATGCATTTATAAGTCTGTTAGTATGAATGATTAGTTTTTCAGATTAGTTTGGCTTGTAAATTGCTGCATTCCTGTCCTGTTGACAAGAATAGTCTGCTCTTCAGATTTTTGCAGTGCCTAGCAACCGTTTCATTGTTTTAGTCGCTGCATTTATAATTATGTACACATATGATGTAGCGATACGTCCTATTATGAGGATCTTACTAGCTTAAATTCTGATTACCCTCTGCAGAGGGCCACGCTTCGCCCCTGAGTGGGAGACTCTGTAATGGGACTTTAAGGAGGTTATTTAGGACCAGGCCGAAACTCTACAAGGAAATCTTCTTCATCCGATATGCACAGTCTGACAGCCATGAGCAAAGAGCAATAGTTATTAAAGAAAGCAGTATCGCCTATTCTTTTCTGATTTGTTTATGATTTTCGTCGACTTGTATATAAGATTCACCCAGCACTTAAAATGATAGCATCGGAAGTGATAATGAATTCTTAAAAAGACACTACTGAAAATGTGCGATGTCTGTTTTAATTCTTGAGTATTGTTGTAGAATATCAATAAAATTTCCACGTTTCACACACTATATGACGCAGCTGCCAGACCCTTAATGTGACAGAATCCCATCATTTTTAGATATATTATGAGTTTACTCTGATGAAAATGTCATGATTTAGACTCCATGTTTTCTTTTGTTTTTTTTTACTCTGTCGGTCCTCTTCCTCTTCCTCTTTCTCTCTCTCTCTCTCTCTCTCTCTCTCTCTCTCTCTCTCTCTCTCTCTCTCTCTCTCTCTCTCTCTCTCTCTCTCTCTCTCTCTCTCTCTTCTGCTCTTCTCTCTGTCCTTGGTTTTTTCATCAGAACAGTTTTGAATGTTTACATACTTGAGCTGTACTTTAACATTAAATATGTTACTTTCAGTTTTTAACTTAGTTTTATTGTGTTTATATGTAAATTTGAATGCAAAACTGAAGTAATTTGCATACATTACTGGATTCAGTTTGTCTGATCTGATGCAAGGAAAGCATGTTCAGTTAAAGTGAACGACATATTACATGTCTTGCCAATTCATATGATCGATTCTGCTTGTGAAGAGGTATCAGAGAGAATGAAACACTCGCTCAGCCATTTATTACCCCAAGACCTGATTTTCTCATGTACAGAAAGATGAGACTGTCTTTTTTTTCTTTTTCTAAATGAATGTTTTCAGAAACGTTTGCTTCTTGCATGGGTGAGATTATCTTTTGAGTGAAAGGCATTTACCTCTGAAACCGGATCTATATATATCTGCATTGAACGTTCACAAATTACAGGCAGGGAGCTTTGGCGACATGCTGACATAAATTCAAATGGATGAACACAGGCATCTTGCCAGACGACATAGAAATTCAGAGACAGAGGTTGCCCTGCATTACGTTCTATCAAACACGTAAGCAAAGCTGGAAGGAACAGTTTTCAGAGTGGAAACATTGGACACATTTATTGTATGTGGCACGATATGAAACTGGGTGGGAGTTTTACTATTTTCTATCTAAGATATAAAGTATGTATGAAGTAACCCACGCTATCTCTGTTTGTAATAGATAGTGTGTGCTGACAGCTCGAGAACTGGATCATGGTTACGAGAGCTTTTCTCATCCTCATGGGAATGTGGACTTCCGCTCGAGTTGCTCTTCTCAAACGTCATCAAACTGTACCCGACAATTCATCTCTCGCCTCGTTACGTCATAACACCATACCCGTTTCCGGGAACGCGGCCAATATCCACACATTTTTTGCGTCGGAAACATTACACAGACAGAAGTAGCGGAGAAAAACACGGAAACGTTCAGAGGCAGCAAGAGATGACGCCCTTTCACTTGGAGAGCAAATCCGAACTTGTGCCCCGGGTTTTATTGGCCGTGATTGGCATTTTTTTTTAAATCTCACGGCCCAGATAGGCTTCTTGAACACACATTCATAGAAATATTAGAGTGGACGGACTACATCATGGATGGACTAGCTACATGTATTCTACAGTGAGAATTGGAGTTGAGGCATTCACAGATTCTAGATTTTAACTGCTGTACAACTATGATTTGATAAGTAGTGATAAAATTCGCATTAGTGTTCGTCATAGTGACGAAAAAACACTATTCCTTTAAATTTCTCCTGAGCTGGTAAAACCTATGAATCCTATTTATTGGTCTTCGTGATATTTTGCTACTCTAAATCTCCAAGATGAGCAATCTGGACACCAGTATTCAGTCCGAATGAAATGTGATAGCAGGCATGCGGCACCATTACATTCTAGTTAATAAATTAATCTAAACTCTCGGAATTCTGCACTTCGGATGCGTTGATACGCAGCAGGGAGTACAGAAGTGAACTTTGGTGGGCGTTCCTCTCACAATTCTCAAAATTTCCATACGGCACATGCGATAATATTCCTGAGGTTGTCAGCGAGGTTAGGTTGGTAGTGTAAAAAAGCTGTATTTTGATCGACTCACGTTATTTCTTTTGTTTCCCTCGAGATTATCTCATGTTAATGTTTCCCTCTGCGGACAAAAATATATTCATTCTGTATGTTCAGTATCCATCTAATCTGCCTACTAACTTGCACTTAAAATGTCTGCACCGTACTCTTTGTCAGAAAATCCCAGACAAATGATTTTGAGTTCCAAACTACAATGACCTACGTGAATCACTTCTTCACGATGATCCTTAAATTTGCTGTTTATCCCAAAGGCAAACATCAATTTACTTAGCCTACATAGAGCCCGGGCATTTTACAGAACATTTTAGAAAAGTCTGGAAAGGCTGAAAATGATGCCCTAATTGAATAAACCTGGTACAAAAAAATTGCAATTCAGGGTTTAACTACCATCTATCAAATTAAGGTCTTGCTAAACCAGCATTTTCTAGTGACAATATTCTGAGATCGATAGTTAAAATATATATGATTTCTTTTGGCAGTTACAGATTGATGGCATTAAATATTTCATGCATTATGAACAGGAAATTCTATGTTGTCTTTTTGCCTGTGCAATTTCAAAGAATTCTTTCCCTCCTCCCTTGCTCTACTTTATTGGGAACGGGTGACATTAACTTATGGGTACTTTATCAGTGTCCCTCATTAGCAATTATCTTAAAACTGTATGTACCTTTACCTATGTGTATACTTCTTCATCTCAGTGTCCCTCATTAGCAATTATCTTAAAATTGTATGTACCTTTACCTATGTGTATACTTCTTCATCTCAGTGTCCCTCATTAGCAATTATCTTAAAATTGTATGTACCTTTACCTATGTGTATACTTCTTCATCTCAGTGTCCCTCATTAGCAATTATCTTAAAATTGTATGTACCTTTACCTATGTGTATACTTCTTCATCTCAGTGTCCCTCATTAGCAATTATCTTAAAATTGTATGTACCTTTACCTATGTGTATACTTCTTCATCTCAGTGTCCCTCATTAGCAATTATCTTAAAATTGTATGTACCTTTACCTATGTGTATACTTCTTCATCTCAGTGTCCCTCATTAGCAATTATCTTAAAATTGTATGTACCTTTACCTATGTGTATACTTCTTCATCTCAGTGTCCCTCATTAGCAATTATCTTAAAATTGTATGTACCTTTACCTATGTGTATACTTCTTCATCTCAGTGTCCCTCATTAGCAATTATCTTAAAATTGTATGTACCTTTACCTATGTGTATACTTCTTCATCTCAGTGTCCCTCATTAGCAATTATCTTAAAATTGTTTGTACCTTTACCTATGTGTATACTTCTTCATCTCAGTGTCCCTCATTAGCAATTATCTTAAAATTGTTTGTACCTTTACCTATGTGTATACTTCTTCATCTCAGTGTCCCTCATTAGCAATTATCTTAAAATTGTTTGTACCTTTACCTATGTGTATACTTCTTCATCTCAGTGTCCTTCATTAGCAATTATCTTAAAATTGTTTGTACCTTTACCTATGTGTATACTTCTTCATCTCATTGTCCCTCATTGGCAATTATCTTAAAATTGTTTGTACCTTTACCTATGTGTATACTTCTTCATCTCAGTGTCCCTCATTAGCAATTATCTTAAAATTGTTTGTACCTTTACCTATGTGTATACTTCTTCATCTCAGTGTCCCTCATTGGCAATTATCTTAAAATTGTATGTACCTTTACCTATGTGTATACTTCTTCATCTCAGTGTCCCTCATTGGCAATTATCTTAAAATTGTATGTACCTTTACCTATGTGTATACTTCTTCATCTCAGTGTCCCTCATTGGCAATTATCTTAAAATTGTATGTACCTTTACCTATGTGTATACTTCTTCATCTCAGTGTCCCTCATTAGCAATTATCTTAAAATTGTATGTACCTTTACCTATGTGTATACTTCTTCATCTCAGTGTCCCTCATTAGCAATTATCTTAAAATTGTATGTACCTTTACCTATGTGTATACTTCTTCATCTCAGTGTCCCTCATTAGCAATTATCTTAAAATTGTATGTACCTTTACCTATGTGTATACTTCTTCATCTCAGTGTCCCTCATTAGCAATTATCTTAAAATTGTTTGTACCTTTACCTATGTGTATACTACTTCATCTCAGTGTCCCTCATTAGCAATTATCTTAAAATTGTATGTACCTTTACCTATGTGTATACTTCTTCATCTCAGTGTCCCTCATTAGCAATTATCTTAAAATTGTTTGTACCTTTACCTATGTGTATACTTCTTCATCTCAGTGTCCCTCATTAGCAATTATCTTAAAATTGTTTGTACCTTTACCTATGTGTATACTTCTTCATCTCAGTGTCCCTCATTGGCAAATATCTTAAAATTGTTTGTACCTTTACCTATGTGTATACTTCTTCATCTCAGTGTCCCTCATTAGCAATTATCTTAAAATTGTTTGTACCTTTACCTATGTGTATACTTCTTCATCTCAGTGTCCCTCATTGGCAATTATCTTAAAATTGTATGTACCTTTACCTATGTGTATACTTCTTCATCTCAGTGTCCCTCATTGGCAATTATCCTAAAATTGTATGTACCTTTACCTATGTGTATACTTCTTCAACTCAGTGTCCCTCATTAGCAATTATCTTAAAATTGTATGTACCTTTACCTATGTGTATACTTCTTCATCTCAGTGTCCCTCATTAGCAATTATCTTAAAATTGTATGTACCTTTACCTATGTGTATACTTCTTCATCTCAGTGTCCCTCATTAGCAATTATCTTAAAATTGTATGTACCTTTACCTATGTGTATACTTCTTCATCTCAGTGTCCCTCATTAGCAATTATCTTAAAATTGTATGTACCTTTACCTATGTGTATACTTCTTCATCTCAGTGTCCCTCATTAGCAATTATCTTAAAATTGTATGTACCTTTACCTATGTGTATACTTCTTCATCTCAGTGTCCCTCATTAGCAATTATCTTAAAATTGTATGTACCTTTACCTATGTGTATACTTCTTCATCTCAGTGTCCCTCATTAGCAATTATCTTAAAATTGTATGTACCTTTACCTATGTGTATACTTCTTCATCTCAGTGTCCCTCATTAGCAATTATCTTAAAATTGTATGTACCTTTACCTATGTGTATACTTCTTCATCTCAGTGTCCCTCACTGGCAATTATCTTAAAATTGTATGTACCTTTACCTATGTGTATACTTCTTCATCTCAGTGTCCCTCATTAGCAATTATCTTAAAATTGTATGTACCTTTACCTATGTGTATACTTCTTCATCTCAGTGTCCCTCATTAGCAACTATCTTAAAATTGTATGTACCTTTACCTATGTGTATACTTCTTCATCTCAGTGTCCCTCATTAGCAATTATCTTAAAATTGTTTGTACCTTTACCTATGTGTATACTTCTTCATCTAAGTGTCCCTCATTAGCAATTATCTTAAAATTGTATGTACCTTTACCTATGTGTATACTTCTTCATCTCAGTGTCCCTCATTAGCAATTATCTTAAAATTGTATGTACCTTTACCTATGTGTATACTTCTTCATCTCAGTGTCCCTCATTAGCAATTATCTTAAAATTGTTTGTACCTTTACCTATGTGTATACTTCTTCATCTCAGTGTCCCTCATTAGCAATTATCTTAAAATTGTATGTACCTTTACCTATGTGTATACTTCTTCATCTCAGTGTCCCTCATTAGCAATTATCTTAAAATTGTATGTACCTTTACCTATGTGTATACTTCTTCATCTCAGTGTCCCTCATTAGCAATTATCTTAAAATTGTATGTACCTTTACCTATGTGTATACTTCTTCATCTCAGTGTCCCTCATTAGCAATTATCTTAAAATTGTATGTACCTTTACCTATGTGTATACTTCTTCATCTCAGTGTCCCTCATTAGCAATTATCTTAAAATTGTATGTACCTTTACCTATGTGTATACTTCTTCATCTCAGTGTCCATCATTAGCAATTATCTTAAAATTGTATGTACCTTTACCTATGTGTATACTTCTTCATCTCAGTGTCCCTCATTAGCATCTATCTTAAAATTGTATGTACCTTTACCTATGTGTATACTTCTTCATCTCAGTGTCCCTCATTAGCAATTATCTTAAAATTGTATGTACCTTTACCTATGTGTATACTTCTTCATCTCAGTGTCCCTCATTAGCAATTATCTTAAAATTGTATGTACCTTTACCTATGTGTATACTTCTTCATCTCAGTGTCCCTCATTAGCAATTATCTTAAAATTGTATGTACCTTTACCTATGTGTATACTTCTTCATCTCAGTGTCCCTCATTAGCAATTATCTTAAAATTGTATGTACCTTTACCTATGTGTAAACTTCTTCATCTCAGTGTCCCTCATTAGCAATTATCTTAAAATTGTATGTACCTTTACCTATGTGTATACTTATTCATCTCAGTGTCCCTCACTAGCAATTATCTTAAAATTGTATGTACCTTTACCTATGTGTATACTTCTTCATCCCAGTGTCCCTCATTAGCAATTATCTTAAAATTGTATGTACCTTTACCTATGTGTATACTTCTTCATCTCAGTGTCCCTCATTAGCAATTATCTTAAAATTGTATGTACCTTTACCTATGTGTATACTTCTTCATCTCAGTGTCCCTCATTAGCAATTATCTTAAAATTGTATGTACCTTTACCTATGTGTATACTTCTTCATCTCAGTGTCCCTCATTAGCAATTATCTTAAAATTGTATGTACCTTTACCTATGTGTATACTTCTTCATCTCAGTGTCCCTCATTAGCAATTATCTTAAAATTGTATGTACCTTTACCTATGTGTATACTTCTTCATCTCAGTGTCCCTCATTAGCAATTATCTTAAAATTGTTTGTACCTTTACCTATGTGTATACTTCTTCATCTCAGTGTCCCTCATTAGCAATTATCTTAAAATTGTATGTACCTTTACCTATGTGTATACTTCTTCATCTCAGTGTCCCTCATTAGCAATTATCTTAAAATTGTTTGTACCTTTACCTATGTGTATACTTCTTCATCTCAGTGTCCCTCATTGGCAATTATCTTAAAATTTTTTGTACCTTTACCTATGTGTATACTTCTTCATCTCAGTGTCCCTCATTGGCAATTATCTTAAAATTGTATGTACCTTTACCTATGTGTATACATCTTCATCTCAGTGTCCCTCACTGGCAATTATCTTAAAATTGTATGTACCTTTACCTATGTGTATACTTCTTCATCTCAGTGTCCCTCATTAGCAATTATCTTAAAATTGTATGTACCTTTACCTATGTGTATACTTCTTCATCTCAGTGTCCCTCATTAGCAATTATCTTAAAATTGTATGTACCTTTACCTATGTGTATACTTCTTCATCTCAGTGTCCCTCATTAGCAATTATCTTAAAATTGTATGTACCTTTACCTATGTGTATACTTCTTCATCTCAGTGTCCCTCATTAGCAATTATCTTAAAATTGTATGTACCTTTACCTATGTGTATACTTCTTCATCTCAGTGTCCCTCATTAGCAATTATCTTAAAATTGTATGTACCTTTACCTATGTGTATACTTCTTCATCTCAGTGTCACTCATTAGCAATTATCTTAAAATTGTATGTACCTTTACCTATGTGTATACTTCTTCATCTCAGTGTCCCTCATTAGCAATTATCTTAAAATTGTATGTACCTTTACCTATGTGTATACTTCTTCATCTCAGTGTCCCTCATTAGCAATTATCTTAAAATTGTATGTACCTTTACCTATGTGTATACTTCTTCATCTCAGTGTCCCTCACTAGCAATTATCTTAAAATTGTATGTACCTTTACCTATGTGTATACTTCTTCATCTCAGTGTCCCTCATTAGCAATTATCTTAAAATTGTATGTACCTTTACCTATGTGTATACTTCTTCATCTCAGTGTCCCTCATTAGCAATTATCTTAAAATTGTTTGTACCTTTACCTATGTGTATACTTCTTCATCTCAGTGTCCCTCATTAGCAATTATCTTAAAATTGTATGTACCTTTACCTATGTGTATACTTCTTCATCTCAGTGTCCCTCATTAGCAATTATCTTAAAATTGTATGTACCTTTACCTATGTGTATACTTCTTCATCTCAGTGTCCCTCATTAGCAATTATCTTAAAATTGTATGTACCTTTACCTATGTGTATACTTCTTCATCTCAGTGTCCCTCATTAGCAATTATCTTAAAATTGTTTGTACCTTTACCTATGTGTATACTTCTTCATCTCAGTGTCCCTCATTAGCAATTATCTTAAAATTGTATGTACCTTTACCTATGTGTATACTTCTTCATCTCAGTGTCCCTCATTAGCAATTATCTTAAAATTGTTTGTACCTTTACCTATGTGTATACTTCTTCATCTCAGTGTCCCTCATTGGCAATTATCTTAAAATTTTTTGTACCTTTACCTATGTGTATACTTCTTCATCTCAGTGTCCCTCATTGGCAATTATCTTAAAATTGTATGTACCTTTACTTATGTGTATACATCTTCATCTCAGTGTCCCTCATTGGCAATTATCTTAAAATTGTATGTACCTTTACCTATGTGTATACTTCTTCATCTCAGTGTCCCTCATTAGCAATTATCTTAAAATTGTATGTACCTTTACCTATGTGTATACTTCTTCATCTCAGTGTCCCTCATTAGCAATTATCTTAAAATTGTATGTACCTTTACCTATGTTTATACTTCTTCATCTCAGTGTCCCTCATTAGCAATTATCTTAAAATTGTATGTACCTTTACCTATGTGTATACTTCTTCATCTCAGTGTCCCTCATTAGCAATTATCTTAAAATTGTATGTACCTTTACCTATGTGTATACTTCTTCATCTCAGTGTCCCTCATTAGCAATTATCTTAAAATTGTATGTACCTTTACCTATGTGTATACTTCTTCATCTCAGTGTCCATCATTAGCAATTATCTTAAAATTGTATGTACCTTTACCTATGTGTATACTTCTTCATCTCAGTGTCCCTCATTAGCATCTATCTTAAAATTGTATGTACCTTTACCTATGTGTATACTTCTTCATCTCAGTGTCCCTCATTAGCAATTATCTTAAAATTGTATGTACCTTTACCTATGTGTATACTTCTTCATCTCAGTGTCCCTCATTAGCAATTATCTTAAAATTGTATGTACCTTTACCTATGTGTATACTTCTTCATCTCAGTGTCCCTCATTAGCAATTATCTTAAAATTGTATGTACCTTTACCTATGTGTATACTTCTTCATCTCAGTGTCCCTCATTAGCAATTATCTTAAAATTGTATGTACCTTTACCTATGTGTAAACTTCTTCATCTCAGTGTCCCTCATTAGCAATTATCTTAAAATTGTATGTACCTTTACCTATGTGTATACTTATTCATCTCAGTGTCCCTCACTAGCAATTATCTTAAAATTGTATGTACCTTTACCTATGTGTATACTTCTTCATCCCAGTGTCCCTCATTAGCAATTATCTTAAAATTGTATGTACCTTTACCTATGTGTATACTTCTTCATCTCAGTGTCCCTCATTAGCAATTATCTTAAAATTGTATGTACCTTTACCTATGTGTATACTTCTTCATCTCAGTGTCCCTCATTAGCAATTATCTTAAAATTGTATGTACCTTTACCTATGTGTATACTTCTTCATCTCAGTGTCCCTCATTAGCAATTATCTTAAAATTGTATGTACCTTTACCTATGTGTATACTTCTTCATCTCAGTGTCCCTCATTAGCAATTATCTTAAAATTGTATGTACCTTTACCTATGTGTATACTTCTTCATCTCAGTGTCCCTCATTAGCAATTATCTTAAAATTGTTTGTACCTTTACCTATGTGTATACTTCTTCATCTCAGTGTCCCTCATTAGCAATTATCTTAAAATTGTATGTACCTTTACCTATGTGTATACTTCTTCATCTCAGTGTCCCTCATTAGCAATTATCTTAAAATTGTTTGTACCTTTACCTATGTGTATACTTCTTCATCTCAGTGTCCCTCATTGGCAATTATCTTAAAATTTTTTGTACCTTTACCTATGTGTATACTTCTTCATCTCAGTGTCCCTCATTGGCAATTATCTTAAAATTGTATGTACCTTTACCTATGTGTATACATCTTCATCTCAGTGTCCCTCACTGGCAATTATCTTAAAATTGTATGTACCTTTACCTATGTGTATACTTCTTCATCTCAGTGTCCCTCATTAGCAATTATCTTAAAATTGTATGTACCTTTACCTATGTGTATACTTCTTCATCTCAGTGTCCCTCATTAGCAATTATCTTAAAATTGTATGTACCTTTACCTATGTGTATACTTCTTCATCTCAGTGTCCCTCATTAGCAATTATCTTAAAATTGTATGTACCTTTACCTATGTGTATACTTCTTCATCTCAGTGTCCCTCATTAGCAATTATCTTAAAATTGTATGTACCTTTACCTATGTGTATACTTCTTCATCTCAGTGTCCCTCATTAGCAATTATCTTAAAATTGTATGTACCTTTACCTATGTGTATACTTCTTCATCTCAGTGTCACTCATTAGCAATTATCTTAAAATTGTATGTACCTTTACCTATGTGTATACTTCTTCATCTCAGTGTCCCTCATTAGCAATTATCTTAAAATTGTATGTACCTTTACCTATGTGTATACTTCTTCATCTCAGTGTCCCTCATTAGCAATTATCTTAAAATTGTATGTACCTTTACCTATGTGTATACTTCTTCATCTCAGTGTCCCTCACTAGCAATTATCTTAAAATTGTATGTACCTTTACCTATGTGTATACTTCTTCATCTCAGTGTCCCTCATTAGCAATTATCTTAAAATTGTATGTACCTTTACCTATGTGTATACTTCTTCATCTCAGTGTCCCTCATTAGCAATTATCTTAAAATTGTTTGTACCTTTACCTATGTGTATACTTCTTCATCTCAGTGTCCCTCATTAGCAATTATCTTAAAATTGTATGTACCTTTACCTATGTGTATACTTCTTCATCTCAGTGTCCCTCATTAGCAATCATCTTAAAATTGTATGTACCTTTACCTATGTGTATACTTCTTCATCTCAGTGTCCCTCATTAGCAATTATCTTAAAATTGTATGTACCTTTACCTATGTGTATACTTCTTCATCTCAGTGTCCCTCATTAGCAATTATCTTAAAATTGTTTGTACCTTTACCTATGTGTATACTTCTTCATCTCAGTGTCCCTCATTAGCAATTATCTTAAAATTGTATGTACCTTTACCTATGTGTATACTTCTTCATCTCAGTGTCCCTCATTAGCAATTATCTTAAAATTGTTTGTACCTTTACCTATGTGTATACTTCTTCATCTCAGTGTCCCTCATTGGCAATTATCTTAAAATTTTTTGTACCTTTACCTATGTGTATACTTCTTCATCTCAGTGTCCCTCATTGGCAATTATCTTAAAATTGTATGTACCTTTACTTATGTGTATACATCTTCATCTCAGTGTCCCTCATTGGCAATTATCTTAAAATTGTATGTACCTTTACCTATGTGTATACTTCTTCATCTCAGTGTCCCTCATTAGCAATTATCTTAAAATTGTATGTACCTTTACCTATGTGTATACTTCTTCATCTCAGTGTCCCTCATTAGCAATTATCTTAAAATTGTATGTACCTTTACCTATGTTTATACTTCTTCATCTCAGTGTCCCTCATTAGCAATTATCTTAAAATTGTATGTACCTTTACCTATGTGTATACTTCTTCATCTCAGTGTCCCTCATTAGCAATTATCTTAAAATTGTATGTACCTTTACCTATGTGTATACTTCTTCATCTCAGTGTCCCTCATTAGCAATTATCTTAAAATTGTATGTACCTTTACCTATGTGTATACTTCTTCATCTCAGTGTCCCTCATTAGCAATTATCTTAAAATTGTATGTACCTTTACCTATGTGTATACTTCTTCATCTCAGTGTCCCTCATTAGCAATTATCTTAAAATTGTATGTACCTTTACCTATGTGTATACTTCTTCATCTCAGTGTCCCTCATTAGCAATTATCTTAAAATTGTATGTACCTTTACCTATGTGTATACTTCTTCATCTCAGTGTCCCTCACTAGCACTTATCTTAAAATTGTATGTACCTTTACCTATGTGTATACTTCTTCATCTCAGTGTCCCTCATTAGCAATTATCTTAAAATTGTATGTACCTTTACCTATGTGTATACTTCTTCATCTCAGTGTCCCTCATTAGCAATTATCTTAAAATTGTTTGTACCTTTACCTATGTGTATACTTCTTCATCTCAGTGTCCCTCATTAGCAATTATCTTAAAATTGTATGTACCTTTACCTATGTGTATACTTCTTCATCTCAGTGTCCCTCATTAGCAATTATCTTAAAATTGTATGTACCTTTACCTATGTGTATACTTCTTCATCTCAGTGTCCCTCATTAGCAATTATCTTAAAATTGTTTGTACCTTTACCTATGTGTATACTTCTTCATCTCAGTGTCCCTCATTAGCAATTATCTTAAAATTGTATGTACCTTTACCTATGTGTATACTTCTTCATCTCAGTGTCCCTCATTAGCAATTATCTTAAAATAGTTTGTACCTTTACCTATGTGTATACTTCTTCATCTCAGTGTCCCTCATTAGCAATTATCTTAAAATTGTATGTACCTTTACCTATGTGTATACTTCTTCATCTCAGTGTCCCTCATTAGCAATTATCTTAAAATTGTATGTACCTTTACCTATGTGTATACTTCTTCATCTCAGTGTCCCTCATTAGCAATTATTTTAAAATTGTATGTACCTTTACCTATGTGTATACTTCTTCATCTCATTGTCCCTCATTAGCAATTATCTTAAAATTGTATGTACCTTTACCTATGTGTATACTTCTTCATCTCAGTGTCCCTCATTAGCAATTATCTTTAAATTGTATGTACCTTTACCTATGTGTATACTTCTTCATCTCAGTGTCCCTCACTAGCAATTATCTTAAAATTGTATGTACCTTTACCTATGTGTATACTTCTTCATCTCAGTGTCCCTCATTAGCAATTATCTTAAAATTGTATGTACCTTTACCTATGTGTATACTTCTTCATCTCAGTGTCCCTCATTAGCAATTATCTTAAAATTGTATGTACCTTTACCTATGTGTATACTTCTTCATCTCAGTGTCCCTCATTAGCAATTATCTTAAAATTGTTTGTACCTTTACCTATGTGTATACTTCTTCATCTCAGTGTCCCTCATTAGCAATTATCTTAAAATTGTATGTACCTTTACCTATGTGTATACTTCTTCATCTCAGTGTCCCTCATTAGCAATTATCTTAAAATTGTATGTACCTTTACCTATGTGTATACTTCTTCATCTCAGTGTCCCTCATTAGCAATTATCTTAAAATTGTATGTACCTTTACCTATGTGTATACTTCTTCATCTCAGTGTCCCTCATTAGCAATTATCTTAAAATTGTTTGTACCTTTACCTATGTGTATACTTCTTCATCTCAGTGTCCCTCATTAGCAATTATCTTAAAATTGTATGTACCTTTACCTATGTGTATACTTCTTCATCTCAGTGTCCCTCATTAGCAATTATCTTAAAATTGTATGTACCTTTACCTATGTGTATACTTCTTCATCTCAGTGTCCCTCATTAGCAATTATCTTAAAATTGTATGTACATTTACCTATGTGTATACTTCTTCATCTCAGTGTCCCTCATTAGCAATTATCTTAAAATTGTTTGTACCTTTACCTATGTGTATACTTCTTCATCTCAGTGTCCCTCATTGGCAATTATCTTAAAATTGTATGTACCTTTACCTATGTGTATACTTCTTCATCTCAGTGTCCCTCATTAGCAATTATCTTAAAATTGTTTGTACCTTTACCTGTGTGTATACTTCTTCATCTCAGTGTCCCTCATTAGCAATTATCTTAAAATTGTATGTACCTTTACCTATGTGTATACTTCTTCATCTCAGTGTCCCTCATTAGCAATTATCTTAAAATTGTTTGTACCTTTACCTATGTGTATACTTCTTCATCTCAGTGTCCCTCATTGGCAATTATCTTAAAATTGTATGTACCTTTACCTATGTGTATACTTCTTCATCTCAGTGTCCCTCATTAGCAATTGTCTTAAAATTGTATGTGCCTTTACGGGTTGAAATAACGCACTTGTGCATCTAAAACGTTTCAACTAGCCGCGAGAGTGAGTCAAAAACCAGCCCACTATAGTATTAATTAATTTTTTTTTTGGACGATACCAAAGTTTAATACTGAATAGTAGTCAAACGTCCACGGCCCTGTGATAGAAGGCGGGTAGGCACTTATCAAACATCTCGTTTATACAACGATGATTTATACATAACCGTAGTCTTTCCTGTCTATAGGGGAACAGCTGATGATAGGTTGTTTTCTTTATTTTCTTCGTGGCCCATTTACGGATAGATTGTACTCCGGTAATAACCAAGATTATTGGTACTTAAAAATAGCTTCTTCATCTTCTTTGAAAAGCAGGGCAATGGCTACGTATTATCTGCGTCATATCAGAGTCATTATCATTACTGGGATATAGACACGGCAGTCCCGCTAGCCCGAGGGCCTACAGTTTGTCTCAATACCCCCAATTAATAGTGTACACAATACAGGACCCTCTAGCTCCAAACCCCAGTTTGGCAGTGATTTACTGTGCTACAGGCCACTGCCCGCAGGCGAGGAGAAATCACACCGGTATACTGGAGGCCAATGTGGTTTCCTGAGCTTAAGCGTCCAGTGAAGCTTTATGTACGCACTTTGCTAAAGGCGAACACGTTTATTCACGCCAAACTGGAAGCAGTGTTCCCAATTTAGGAAATTTTACACTGTTGGAAATAAATATTTTGCTGATTAAAGTAGAAGAGAATTTCTCTTTGATCTACAGAGAACTGATGAATTGACAGTCTTAACAACATTATAACGGCTCTAATACAACAGAAGATCTATGTAGTCCATAATTTCATTTTGTTTTTCAGTATGGTTACACATTTTGTACAGGCAAATCGCTTCAGCAGATATTAATTCACACTGTAAAACTCTTTAAAGAATGAAATTTAAAGTATGAAACTATAATCTCATGAAAACGCTCTAAGTTTATACTCAACGACGACACTCTGCCCTTTACATCTTTTCTTTTTATATAACACTCCAGTTTTTTTAGGGTTCCCGGATAAAGGTCAGCCATGAGGAAGTTATAAAAAGTTAAAGTAATTTTATTGTTTTTTGGCCTTACATTCTCTTTATGTAAGAAGTTTCAGCAATGTTAGCTTGGAATGTAAACCAATCTGAAGTAATAATTTATGTTCATATCTTCTTTAGAGACTCATATTGAGAGGTTTTGAGTCGATAATTAAACTCGGCAATTTTGGACCAGAAATTTAAGTAGCTTGTCAGTACTTTATGATAGTAAATAATCAAACACCAACCAAAGACAAAATTTGATATGGTAAATGTTAAATTTTAATGCCTGGCGTGAAATTTGAAGGCAACCATCACTATGACATAATGATGTAAAGTTAAATTTGCGAGCATAACTATTATACTGAATAGGCCTACCCCATTTAGCTCGTTAAACATTAAGGCTTTACTACTGGGATATTCCACGGTGTCACGAGTGGAGTGAGCGATAGTTAATAATTACGGGTGGAAAGGAGGAGAGTAAAATTAACGCACGTAGACAAGTAAAGTAAAGCGTGCTGTTGTGAGTGGTGGGGGGTCTGAATGAGGCGAAAGCGCTGTATTACTATCACTGCAAGTTAGAAGGTCCTACTGAACGGACGCTAGTAAGAGCCCAGCGGGCGAACATAAGGGGAGCAGTCGGAAGACGGATGAGAGTGTTTTTTCCAGTGATGACTGGTAGGTAGAACGTTGATTGATAATTATGATTGATGTATTATATTATATTCGTCTATTACCATGATGTAAATAAGTATATGTGAGGAATGTGGAAGTCCTTGATATTGGATATAGCAATGTGCGCCATGAGCGATAGATGAAAGTTGAGTTCATGGATTTGTAGCGCGAGTGAGTAGTGTGTACTCCGATGGAGGTGTGTTACCGTAAGATGTTTGGTGAGTGAAATGTGAACTATTGTGTGTACGCTTCATGGGTTGTAAGGAGAGGTGGAGTGAATAGAAATGGTAGGGTATTATACCAATGTAATGTTATTCTTGTAGGTGTCGGGGACGGGCTAAAGAGCCGCCTCGGTGAGCACAGGGGATAGGCCAGCATAGGGCCGGAGGCCACACATAGGCCAGAAGTGAGGCTGTCGGTGCAGGACAGTAGAGGCACATAAAGTCGTGGCAGTCAGGTCACGGACAGGGACGTAGATATGAGCGTGAATGTGATAATGTACTATTGCCATGTTGATGGGCTATTGAAATGATAATGTACTATTGCCATGTTGATGGGCTATTGAAATGATAATGTGCTATTGCCCTGCTGAGGTGCTAGTGGAATGCTAAGGTGTTATGGCAATAGGAAGGTGATATTGAGAGACTGCGGTGCCAGTGAATTATTAATGTGCTATTAAGACCCTGAGGGGAGAGGCTGAGGCCGAAGTGTCTTTAGGAAGTAACTACCGGGTTGTGGATCCGAGGAAGAGTGCATGTGAGAATAAGGCCGTTGTACGGCAGTTAATTTCAATAATATAATGTATGTAATTGCGCTATTATCTGTATAATTATGTTTAAATAAATGTGTGAGTCTGATGGGTTGTACTGTTAAGTGTTAAACTTGTTTGTTCGTGATTGTTGTCCTGTCATAAATTATTACATCTCCCAGTCTGGGATTTGTGACACACTGTAACTGACGAGACGTTCAGACAATACTTTTTAAGAAAGAAAATGGCACTAAATAAAAAGCCAGCCATTTATTTCAAAATGGATTGATACATCCTCCAGAAAAATGATACAGAAAAGGTAAAAATGCGTTTTAAATAATAAAAATTAAGATGGGTTCATTCAGTTGCCTTCACTTTAGTTGGTAACTGATGGGACAGAAAAAATAACTTGTTTTTACATATCAAAATGAAACTGCAACATTTGTGAAACCAAACCAACAGGATTGGTGAAAAATGTTTTTTTTATATATTATTCAAAAAATGCATTTCATGTCAGCATACAGAAAAAAGCATAAATAATCAAGTTTTAATTTTAAGCACAATGGGGCAAATTAATTTGAGCAACTGATGGGACATAATCTTGGTAACTGATGGGAGCTGGTAAATGTCACGAGCAGGTGAGCTGGGATCAGTAGTTACGGGGGAAGGGGGTAGAGTAAAAGTTAACCCACGGCCCACGGGTAATGAAAAGCGTGCATGTTGTGAGTGGGTGGGGTCTGCATGAGGCGAGAGCGCTGTACTACTATCACTGCAAGTTAGAAGGTCCTAGGGGACGGACGTAAGTGAGAACAGTCGGGAGATTGTGACAGTGTTTCCAGTGATGACTGGTAGGTGGAACGATGATTGATAATTATGATTGATGTATTATATTCGTCTACGACCATGATGTAAATAAGTATATGTGAGGAATGTGGAAGTCCTTGATACTGTATATAGCAATGTGCGCCATGAGCGATAGATGGAAGTTAGCTTCATGGATTTGTAGCGAGAGTGAGTAGGGTGTAATACGGTGGAGGTGTTACCGTAAGATGTTTGGTGAGTGAAATGTGAACTATTGTGTGTACGCTTCATGAGTTGTAATGAGGGGTGAAGTGATTAGAAATGGTATGGTATTATACCAATGTAATGTTATTTTTGTAGGTGCCGAGGTCGGGCCGAAGAGTGCCGCCTACGGTGAGCACAGGGGATAGGCCAGCATAGGGCCGAAGGCCACACATAGGCCAGAAGTGAAGCTGTCGGTGCAGGACAGTAGAGGCACATGAGTCGTGGCAGTCTGGCCACAGACAGGGATGTATATATGATTGTGAATGTGCTATTAAGATGTATTACTGTGCGAATGAGATATTCATGTGAATTGAAGTATTAACGTGCTATGGCCACGTGAGGTGTATAGGAGGCTAAGGTGTATTGCCATAGGGAGGCGCTATTGAGAGACTGTGCTGTGAAAGAATACTAGTGTGTCATTAAGACCCTGAGTGGAGAGGCTGAGGCCGAGGTGTCTTCAGAAGTAATTACCGGGTTGTGGACCCGAGGAAGTGTGCTTACGGAAGAAGGCCGTGGACGGCAGTTAACTTGAAGAATATAATGTATGTATGTAATTGCACTGTTATCCTTATCTTTATATTTATGTTTAATAAATGTGTGAGTCTGATGGGTTGTTCTGTTAAGTGTTATACTTGTTCGTTCGTGGTTGTTGTCCTGTTATAACCATCGCATCTCCCAGTCTGGGATTTGTGACAGTAAACATGTGCTCTTTTCCAAGATGATAGCTAGGTCACGTGATCATGCAAAGAAAATAATGAACCAAAAATGATTCTTTAATGACTATCCTTTATAACGCATTAATTTTTTTTCCCAGGCATGGTTTGAAAAATGGCTCTTAGGCAACATAATTACTTGGAATGACACTACTATGATAAGGATTCAGAATAAATTAGGACTGTGAAACAGCTTGATAAGTGCCACAACGCATTTCAAACCATGGTCAGCGGGTGCATTAATTTGTCTATACAGAACTTAGGGGCGAGCTCTTCCCACTTTCCCGCGTAAGGCCAGGTGTTCACTGTACTGTGTCATTACATGTTGTGAATAAGGTCAAAATACAATTAATTTATTGATCCTGCATAGTAAAGCTTGCATATTTGTCAAAGCTACTGTTTGACTGTAGTAAGACGTCTTATGATTACATACCAACATTGTACATAATTATCTACATGTGCACACACAAGAGCGTTCGTTCTTTTCATATTCTTTTATTCCTTTTGTTTTTTAAATACTATTTCCATTTGCTGGTCTTTTGTGGTTTTTGTTATTGTTGTTGCCAGTGGAAAGTTTTTCATGACAAAGCTTGTGTTTTTTCCCCCTTTTCAATTGTAATTATTTTGTGCTTGATTGTACCGTTTTTTCCGTGTTTGTCATTGTTTGTCTTAATGTTGAAGCGGGTCATTGCAACCTGCAACTTTTGTTGCTGTTGTCAAAGGCGAAGCGTGGCCCTCTGCAGAGAGTAATCAGAATTTAAGCTAGTAAGAGTCTTATAATAGGACGTATCGCCACATCATATTTACATAATTATAAATGCAGCGACTAAAACAACGAAACGGGTGCTAGGCACTGCAAAATCTAAAGAGCGGACTATTCTTGTCAACAGGACAGGAATGCAGCAATTTACAAGCCAAACTAATCTGAAAATACCATTCATTCACACTAACAGACTTATAAACGCATATTTTTCATCCATTTTTTAAAATATAATTTGAACGGCAAGTTTTCATTGTCATATTCATAGCCAGAGATTTTGTTATTCTACCATCTCATAAAGTTTCTAGGAAAGGACCCATTAACATTAAATGACGTAAAATGCTTAAGTGGCATCTCTGTGACACAACAATGTGCAGCTATGATATGCAGCGATCTCGGAGAAGTGGCTATCTGCCGTTGCGGTATCGATTCGCTCGGGCTATCAAGTGAAGTGATGTTCTTGATATGTTCGACCGATTTTGATCACAGGTGTCTAGATCTAGACTATATTATTATGCTTTGATAGCTCTTGCTGTGCGTAGAGTAAATTATTCTTAGATTACCTCAAAGAAACCAAAATATCAACACAAACTCTTTCACTCTACTCTTTACCTTTCGATTAGGATGAAAACGACCGCATAGTGAAAAACATGCATAGATCTAGGTAAAATCAGGTCAAACTTTGATTATAAGCCTATTTTTATCCCCACTATTCTGCTGTCTACGGGGCTGCATCAACGAATACAGGCTATGCTCAAGATAGCTTCTGGGTGTAGCCAAGTCTTCTTCGTCTTTGTTAATCACTGATTATGGACCAGTTCATAAGGTGTAGGTCCCTATAAAGATGCTTTTCGGTGAGGGGTGTTGGACTATATAACAAACTCAAATAGCGAGTTAGAATTGAATGCTGAACTGACTAAATGGACTTGGAGTTGGGCTCGATCTGGAAAGCACAGTAATTCTAGAATTAATATTCGAAGGGTAATCACTGATTATTTGATTATGAAGAAGCCTCGCCCCTGGCTGTTGTTGTTACTGTCGTTGTTGTTGCCAACTTTGTTCCTAGTCATTCTGCGACCATATAGATCAGTGTTCTTCAAGCTGAGGCGCGGAACTTCAGAATGGTGCCTTAGGATTTTACATAGATATTCTTAACTTCATAGTGTATATTAACCTAACCGTGTAGATCAACTGTTATTAAATTTGTTTATGTCGTGTTGGTGGTTTCCTTGTTCAGCTACGAGTAAAACATCGTAAGTATTTTTAAAAGCTTTGTGTATATTTATTATTCTACTGTACGCTAACTTTGTCCGATCATGGTGGGGTAAAAAGGGGGGGGGGGGCACACATTTTTTCCCTTGGAAAACTGAAATGGGGTTTGGGACAAAAAGATTGGAAAACACTGCTATGGATTTTTTTTTTATTAACTCTTTGTATACCACGCGCCGAAAGTAGCCAATATTACCATCCGCTTTTTAATTTGACCCGTTTTTATGAAAGATCCTGGGTTTATATTGCTTCCTATACAGGCTTACATTTTGTTTTCATTTGATGTGTCATTTGATATGTCTTTGAACAGTATGTCGTTAATAATGAGCTGTTAAAGGTGAGACCCTTTTTTTTTTTTAGTTGGTCAAAAGCAATTGTGGTATACAACGAGTTAAACATGTTGTCACACACTACCTCACATACATACACAGAGTCAAGCATACACCTCTTTACCAGCCTACAGGAGATCGATAGTGACTGGCATTGAAGCTTTTTTATGGGACCGTCTTAAACTTCCTGGTCTCTCCCTGGTTCAGGTGAAACCACTGCTTTCAGCCATGATCTTCTCGCTTCTTCAGACAGTCCTTATGGGCGTTCTTTCATCTTTCTTGGGATCTTGGGAGAAAGCGGAGTGGACCAAAATAGAAGGGACAAGAAAATCTTTGCTTGTTTATAGGTGGCTGTCGTTGTTATTGTTGCTGTTGTTTTGTAGGAGGGAGATACATGCACGCAATCAGGGTTCTCCCCCTCCTCTCTCTCTCTCTCTCTCTCTTTCTCTCTCTCTCTCCCTCTCTCTCTCTCTCTCTCTCTCTTTCTCTCTCTCTCTCTCTTTCTCTTTCTCTCTCTCTCTTTCTCTCTCTCTTTCTCTTTCTCTCTCTCTGATTTATTCGTTCATTGTTATTATTACATAATTTTGCTATTTATTCCAATTCTATGTACGAACTGCAGGTTTAACGTTTTCACTCCGTACCGAATTCAACTCTTGTTCCCTCTGTCCGTGCTGAAGGGTGGCACACTGTTCGGTTGACATACTTTACGACAACAACTACTTCAAGTACTGTCATTTCGCGATTGAATTTGCGGTGAGGAGTGTACTGAAATCGCCTATTGCTCTTGAAAATGAAAAAAAAATCATAATTCCTCTTTCTTCGGTTGTTGTTGTATTTGCCACAAGCCAGACAAATTCCTCGTCTGAGATAAACAAACGTTCTAATTCTGATTCTGATATCCAACTTTCGTAAGTTATTTTGAAACCTTAACTTCCAGTATTTTTGTTTCCATAGTTCGCTTCCTTACTTGAGAATAAATCATTCTGCCCTCCATATCACAATGACAGCGTGCCTTGTTATATTTCAGAAAACAAAAGAAGAGCGGATTCCTCGTGCTTTGCCATTGATAAAACTCGTTAGAAAAAAAAAAGCAGTGTAAATTGAAACGTTTGTGAAAACAATAAAAAATTAAGTACTGAAACAACACAAAAACGCAATCTGAATTAGAAATACTAGTAACTGCCCCATTCTTCGAATGGTAAAAAAACAAAGCTCACCACTCCAGACCGAAAGGAATCAGCACAAAGACATTGATGTTGAGACACTTTGGGTAATCCACATAAAATCGGCGATCAATAGATAGATAGGATAGTATTACAGCAGTACACAGTGCACAGTAGTGCGCACCGAGCATTTTTCATGGGCTCATGTGTTCGTAAAAAATGATCTAAATATTTACGCACAATTTTCTTGGTATGAATGAATGGCACTCACCTCATCTGTATAACACTATACTCGGTATCACTATCAAAGTTTTCTTGGCGTGGGCGGATCGTGAACTCTAGTTTACATTTCCGGTAAGAGGCGGAAATGACGAAATTGACGGAAGTACGTTATCACGTCGTATTCGCAATCATGAATTGATAACTGATTTTTATAACTGAATTTCTGGGAAAAGTAAAGAGTTTCGGGGAAAAATGACCTCGACACTTACAGGCTTAATAAATTTTACATACATGTGCCAAGTTTCATTTCTCTACGTTGCGTAGTAAAAAAGCCTTTGCGGTCGCAAAGTTGGGCCCAAGCTCCATTATTATATGACTAGATGAGCTACCGGGCATTGCCCGGAATAAACAATCATGTGCTCCCCCCCTCTCTCTCCAGTATAATAAAAGTAATAAACTACAGTCTTGCTTCAGAACTCATGCGCACCAGAACACTACGCACCAAACTGAAAGCTTGATACGGTTACTTTTTATGACATGCAGGGTACTATATAATATTACGAAACAAACATGCTAAAAATACAGATGTTACATAGCAATAAACATTGTTATTTTTAAAAAATACATGCTTGAAGTAAATAATTTTTAATTATAGCCATCATCTTCCTTATCTCAATTGCCACCTTCCTGCCAAATTTAAAGCCTGAAGAGTGTATAGTTTGGTCAGTTAGTCGTGCCAAAGGTTGCAAGTTACTGAAATATATAATAGATTAGTAATGTAGTAGCACCCAAAGTTTAAATCTGTAAGTGACAAATAAAGGGAACAAATTAATAATATTTGTTCGAAATTTTGTATAACATTTGCTCACACCATGCCGAACCGACTTCCTATGTGTGTGTGTATCCGTGTCTATTTCTTCCCCCATTTTCTCTCTTTCTCTCCCTCACTCTCCACCCTCCTCTCTCTGTTTATCCCCTTTCTCTCCCCTCTTACTCCCTCTCTGCTCTTTCTGTCCCTCTCTCTCCCTCTTTCTCGCCCTCCCTCTCTGTTCTTATTTTATGAAACGTATGTGGTGTGTAAAGGTTTTCACATTAAAATTTATATTCGCCGATGAAATGTCTCTCTTAGAACTTATTCGCCACCTCTCATCTCACAGAAACGTGTACACAAGTTCACCACCACTTCTCCTTCATGAGAATTTCGCAATGATGCTTTCTTGGCGTTTTGTCAATTTGTGTCATTATGGAGGTCCACCATAGGATAAGAGAGACGCTTCAGCGTCTGTCCTAAATATCGTCCAACCAATGTCAGTTTTTGATCACCGAGGAAGGTAAACGTGAAAGAGGAGGCTGAGGGAGAGAAAGAGAGAAAGGCAAAGGAGAGCAAGAGAGTTGACAGAGATATAATATTTATCGTGCATAGACAGGCAGACACGCAAACAAGGTAGAAGTAGAATATCAGGAATAGCAAAAGAGGAAAAGGGGAGAAATTCAGCGTATGCTGAGGACACGAAGCGACAGAGAAGAGAACGATTTAAGCCTTCGAGTTCCTCCTAACAGCTCAGATGCGTGACCGGAAATCGAACCCGAGACCTAGTGAGTGCTGACCCCCCATCACCCGCTAAAAGATGCGGTCATCAGATTTGCAAACCGCTTATCTAAGGTGCTTAACTTCCCCTTCCATACGCCAACACACTTCAGCAGGTGGAATCACTTCCAGAGCTTAGTGCACTATCATCAGATGGCCCAGCAGGAATTACATTTACAAAGAAAACTAAATACATATTCTGAGCAAGAGACGTACTTAACAGCATTGACCTGTAGTGTTGTATGCAGCCTGTTGGTACGGAACAATCAATTTTGACGGGAAAAACAACAACAGCAAAATAAACAAACAAAACCAAATAAGAACAATGTTTCATAAATTACTTCCAATATTTGTGGCAATTTTCACATGTAGTTAATTTTTTATTGTTAATTATCTTGAAATATTTGCACCAGTCTTTACATTGTGATTACATTTCATTGTCCCCAAGGATTTTGTTGAGGGAGTGCCCAGACACATATAAATAAATAATGCTCTCTGGAAATAGATGAGTCTGCGTTTTATAATAATAGCCTGCACATTTTTAGATTTTTACAATTAAGTGAGCCGCCAGCATTTCTTGGGTTTACATAAACCACCAACAGTGAGCACTTTTATGAAAATGGACAAATGAGGATTTAGCAGATGTATTTTTATGAAGCAAGCTGCCGGCGGGGTCTATTTCATGGACTAAGTTGTTAAAAGAGAGCTTCTTGAAATAAAATAAGCAAAGAGAAAAAATCAACTGTCTAATTGTTCTAAAAATCAATTTTCAAACTTCATTAATTTTAGGCTATCTGAAAACGAAAGCATGAGACTTGAAATAGATGAATATGAGTTTACATGTTTAGTTGAAAAATGTGGAATTTATGTATTTAATGAAATGATTATTCCTTTATTGACGTGGCAGTTCATTGACATTTAGCTACACGACACTGATTTTCACAGGTTGAAGTGTAGGCCTAAAGAATTATTCACATTATCAGTTTCTAATATCGTCAACACCAAATTATTTTATTACAAATACAATCAAGCCTGAAAAAATTAACCGAGATGTTTTAAGAATGCAAGACACAGTCAATTTTCCAGGAATAGGCTTTTTTTTTTTTTTTTAATCTTAAGACGCCACTACGTGCAAATGCTGTTTCCTTCGGTGTGTTATTCCATTCCTAAATCTTTTCTGCCATGTTTTCCCGCAAAGATCTGATATTGCTTGAATTATTTTATATTCACAGCTGTCGCCCAGTATCTAAGATTTCTGGGTGATTATCGGATAATGTGATCAAATAACCATAACATATTAATCATGTTTTCTTCTCCTCTACTACTGAGCTATATTCCATGCACCCTTGCTAAAAACATGCAGAAGTGGCTTAAAAATAATTGCAGAAAAGAAAAATCCCTAGCCCCCGTAATAGAAAGTGTGAAGCAGTAAATCTGCGTGAGATTTATAAATCATATTCCATCTTCTGTCTAGGAGTCGATAGACGAAATGAATAAGTCAGATGTACAGAGGCTCACAATATTCTCACATTCTCAGAGCTTCATTTCCGGTTCCTTCAATCTGAAATCTACGGCAAAGGCTACCTTTTCACTGTGGAAATATATTAGTTTATACGTGGCAGATTGTTTCAGAGATCCTACTGTTTCTGACGACTATAATATTTTGTTATTATTAGTTACTCAACTCGATGTCTGTACTGTTTTGGCAAGTAACAAAATATCATGAAATAGGTCGCAGCTACGCTTGAAACAAAGCAAAATGTGGCAAAAAGATAAGTTTATATGTTGCTTTTGTGTTTTATTGTACAGTTTCTGTGTTATTTCTTACGTGGGACCTTGCAACATTATAATTTTTTTTTTTTTGTCCCTTTGTTGC